>VZTU01015590.1:235980-276648 GCA_013400835.1 Zapornia atra
GGCCCTGGGCAACCTTGTGTAGCTCCAGGCCTGGAAGTTGGTGGCCCTGCCTGTGGCAGGGGGTTAGAGCTCTGTGATCCTTGGGGTCACTTCCAACCCAGACCATTCTGTGATTCTATGATTGGCTGTTATTGTTAAGAAAGACTTTTCACCTGAAGGATCTTTCTTATATAAATGGAATAGAACAATGCATGAAGCCTCACAATTTTTTACTATCTCCTAAAAAGCATCACCAGTTATAAACTGTTATCAGGAAGGTTTGTTGGCTGAGGAAAATTAATCTCTTTTTTTCTATCCCTCTGTTTAACTACACTAGAAGACAGTGAAAACATTTAAAATGCATTGCTACTATCAACCTTCCATGCAGATAATTGCTGTAGTAGCCTTTGGGGATGGAGGAGAGGCTTATCCAGCCAACATAAATCACAAGAAAGATGCCCATGAGATAATCTTACTTGAAACATGTAACTGTGTCCAAGAATGTCTGCTTCTCAGCACTGAACACAATCCGCTTTCGCATTCTGACAGTATTGGCCTGTTGGCTTTCATCATCTTTCTTCTGTGTCGTTTTAAAAAATTATATCACTTTGTATTTCCACCTTTATTTTGAATGTTTGTCATTACTGTTATGATATGGCCCTGGGAAGAAAGAATCTGCTGGAGAGCCTGAGATCTCAGCTGCTTGTACTTTGCTGCTCTGCCTTTGCTGACTGCAGTCACATGAGGGCACCACATCTGTGAGCAAGAGGGTCGGTTTCTTCACAACGGCAAACATAGCATACTATCAGTCATTTCTAGATTATATACTATTCTGTGTTACCACGATTAACTCCTACACTTGAAGCTAATTCTGGCATTAGAAGGACTAAGTAATAAAATTTTTAAAACCCCCCAAAACCCAAACACACAAACCACAAATGGAAGAAGGTGCATTGAGGTTGATCTGAGGACCTCACATACCTCTGCTAACAAGACTTCTTTCATTCTGGCATATGCTTTTAATCCTTTTTCATGGGATAGGGTCAGCCCTTTAAAGTTCTGAGAATTCTCTCTGGTGTTTTCACTTTGGAAATGTAATATATGTGGGCAGCTTGTTGAGGAACTATTGTAGTCGGTGCAAGAAACAACTCTTTAGGCGGGTTTTGTGCTTAACTGTGAATGTCTCAGGTGTTTCCCAGTTGACACAGGCTTTCCCACTACTACTGGTAGGCCACATCATGGTGGTCTCATTCATACCTTTTTAGCCCAGTCACCCTTGAAACTCTTGCTGTTGTACCAGTTTCAGCTCCACGAGTGTGTAATGAGATGTAAGGAATGTCTACAACCCACCTTCAAGAAAATGCTGGTGGAGGGTTGAGGGATGAGGGAAGGTTGTAGTGATTACTCAGCAATGCTCTGAGCAGGTCTGTCATGCCTGCTATATGCAGGCTACATTAGAGCATCGAGTTTAATGTGGCTTGTAGAAACAGCGAGTTTCAGGAGTCACAAATTGCACTTTACATAACTCGAGCAACTCATCTGAACGATGCTGGCTGAAGTAAGCTGTGTTTAGAGCATTGCTGATATGGTATGACTGGATTTTTAAGGTAGAGCTGCCTACAAACTCTAACTAAAAAACCTCCAAATTCCATGTGGCTTTTGCTGGATCAAGAACCCTTGTTACACTGAACTTAAGTTTAATTTGGGTGCTCTCTGAGCTTGTAGATTTCTTCATATGACAAATGCTCTAAGAACAACACGGAGGAGTTTCATTTCTCTGAGCATCCTATAACCCATCAGTGTTGGTTCTTCTTGTTCACAGAATGGTTTGTCTCCGTTGCACATGGCAACACAAGGAGATCATCTAAACTGTGTTCAGCTTCTGATTCAGCATAATGTGCCTGTAGATGACGTCACTAATGACTATCTGACTGCGCTGCATGTTGCCGCCCACTGTGGCCACTACAAAGTTGCCAAGGTTCTCTTGGACAAGAAAGCTAATCCTAATGCCAAAGCACTGGTGAGTACACAGCGGGTTACTATTCACAGCTAAACATTCTTCCAAAGTTGCAGTGAGACTTATTTGAGAGTTATTTTCTGCCTGCTGATGGCTGACAGCGAGGATATGTGATGTTGCTGCAGCCCAAGAGAGGATGCTCAAGGTTCAAAGTATTAATGATGTATTGTGCAGTCAGAGTAGACTTTTGTTTATGGATGGTCAACAATGACTTATGAATTTCTAGTGTAACTAGAGCACTTTTGCTTCCTAGTAGCTTGTTACGATTCTGAATATGCGGAGCAGCTGCAGACGTAACTGCTGTAGTGTTTGGTATGGAGAGAATTCTTATTTTCTAAATGTCTGCAAAGAGAAAACAAACAGCTATGCTTAAAACTGAGAGAACTTTTATTAGTCCTCAAAGATGTGAAACAGTAGAAAGTAGGAACAAGTTACATAACATGTTTGTGGTATTTTATAATTACAGCGATGGAGTCATATGCCTTTCTACTTTAAAAACAGCTTTGGCAACAAAACCTGGTAGTGTGATTAAAGTGTATACAAACTGAAGGCATTAATGCATTTAGTTCAGAATGATGCTTGCCATCCATTGTTTCTAAAATGTCTTTTTGATTTGGTCTTCAATAACTGTTCCAAACAAATTTACGTTCTGACGGTAATTGGATTGACTGTTAGTTTCACAGCCTGACACTACTAACCCATTCCATTCCTGAAATATTATGTGAACTCCTGAAGCCCTCATGAGCCAGGTGGGATTGACTGTCTTCAAACCAGCACAGGCTCCATAGATTTCCTTCTCTCAGCTGCGCTGCTTTTTTTGGGTCAGATCAACCTGTCATTGGGTGTCTTTGGTCAAAGTATTATGATATCTGGGGTTTGTTCACTATAATCAGCAAGTGGGAGAGGCCTGTAGGCCTGTGATATTTAATTTTGCATTATCATCAGGTTTAGATTGTCAGGGTTGCTGGCAGTGGCCTCTCGTTGGTCCGGTAACCTAGCCACAGATTTCTTTTCCCCAAAATCTTTCAGCATTTTCTTCTATTCTGTCCCCATCCCCACTCAGAATGATTGAATAGAAGCAGCCTGAGCCTGAGTGTAGTGTTTGCAGCTTGAGCTTGCTCTCCCCTGAAACATCTGAGCTTACACTGGACATCGTCCTCGGCTAAGGAGAGAATTGAGAGCTGATCACGCTTAACTAGAACAGACAATTGCACTGACCTCTTGTTACCAAAGCATATGATAGTCATATGATAGTCTTTATTATGGGGCAGGTGGAAAAGGCTAATTTTGATCAGATCTGAGGGACTGGTTCTGTCAGCTGTTTTCAGAATTGTTCTGCAAAGGCCTTCCTGATTAATATACAGAGCGGCATCAGCATTCAGTGCTCCAGTGTTGGCTTCTGTTACATCATCTCATGCCAAATAAGTTGGTAGTTTTAAACATCGACCCTGCTGCGCGTGCAAGTTTTTTTAGGGCATGGTGCAAAATAATTGTAATGACAGCACACTGGCAGATAGTGAATTTAAAAAGTAGTAAGATTAGTTAGAATAGTTTAGAAAAGGTTCCAAAGAGGTTGCACAGGTAAAGTGCTGTTTTTATCAGCAGTTCCAAAAACTCTAAAGAGAACCAAACAAAAAATAAAACCCCAACACCCCAAAAGATCTCTAACAAACCCCCCACCCAGCAACAGTGAATATCAAAATTCCAGCTTTTGATAGGTTTAGGTGAGCTGAGAATTTGTACAAATAATTTCTTTATTGGCATGGGCAATGTATTTCATAATTAAACTGGCTATAGTAGATAAGTCTTTATTAGATGCTTTTCTCGCCTTTTACACAAACAATTTAGTGAAGCCCAAACAAATCTGCGAGGCATTTTGTTAAAAGAGAGGAATGTTTTATGTGAATTCTGTGCCTGATTATACTTTTTTAATGACATATGCGGTATCAAAAAGTACATTCCTTCTCATTTGCAGAACGGCTTCACTCCTCTTCACATTGCCTGCAAGAAGAACAGAATAAAAGTAATGGAACTTCTTCTGAAGCATGGTGCATCAATCCAAGCTGTGACTGAGGTAAAAAGCAATCCTTTCCCATTTATTTTTGGTTTTCCTACAAAATTTATTGTAACTCTATTGATTTTAATTTTTTTCAGTTATTTCTGAAATAACGTGCTGCCATTCACGTTAATAATTATTTTCAACTAGATATTACCAAATAATAAATCTGAATGATCAACTCACTTGCCCCAGTGGATCACAACAGCCAAAACCAATTTATAGACTTTAGCACTACAGTGGGGATGACAACTAAATATAACAGATTTTATAATATGTTTTTTAAAAGGCTCTATCATTTCTGCCAATTTTTGCCTGTAATTTAATGCATGAAGGATGAAATTCACCCTGCAAAGGAGATCAAGGTAAAGACTGGGTTTCACTCAAGCCCTGCTTTGCACAGACCTTGTTTTGGATCTCCACACAGCAATGATATTCGCCCTCCATCACGGGTCATCGCAAATCAGTTAGACAGGAATCAATATGCTATTACTTCAGTCAGCATGAGACGGTCTACACCCAGTTATTGGCACAATTTAGGGATTAATTAAGTACCTATGGAAAATTTGGTTTGTGTGCATATTCTCAGTACACTAAGGGGGGAAGGTCACATATATGAATATGCGACTACTGACAAAAAAGTCAGGTTAGAAAATGATAAACAGTTCCATTCATTAAACAAGGTACAACTGGGAGCAGCCCATCTCCCCAGAGGAGAGTTTCATTTGATGAATGGGGTTCTGTTCCAATTATTCACCAGTAATTCATATACACCTCCCTTCTTGGCTTTCTTGAGAGAGGACTGAGCCTGCACTTGCTACCAGCTTGCACATCACCAGACTAGTTTCTAAAAACCACGGGGCTTGTAGATGCAGCTTGCAGAGTCTAGTTTGAAGTCATGTTAGCAAATGAGAGCCTTAGCAGAAGAAATGCCATATTCGTCATCCCTATTAATCAGTCACTGTGGAAGTAGTAAAACTATCTATTCAATTTCACCCCTTTGAAATAACAAGAATTAAAAGAATGAAAGCAACAGCAATCCCTAACTACACTGTTTTGGGTGAGTAAGCCCAGTTAACAGTCTGATCCGTATCCTTTGAATTGCTTTTTAAAACAAGAACTTTCCAAAAGCCAGAAGTCTTACTTTATTTCCTCTGGTTGCCTCGCCATGATCTCAAACCACATTTGACTGAATTTCCTGAGATTCACCATGGTGCTTTCCTGCAGAGTTTCACATTCCTGCCTGCCTGTCTCGCTGGCTGTCAATACGGTAACAGCCTCTCAAGGTGGATCAGGAACTAGCACTTAGCATCCCTGCCATTATCTCTCTAGTAAGAAAGGAAGATCTATCTGGCCATCAAAGTCAACTGGCTAGTAAGCTTCACACTATTCCTCCCCAAAGAAACCTGAGAGCAAACAACAGGTGGCTGGGAAATTTGAATAAGCAATGCAAATATAGCAAGAGGAAACACTACTAAATGTCAGAAATAGTCATTGTTGCTTATAAACTGTTTATTAAAGGTAATGCTTATTGCCTTTCCTGTGGTACATGCTGCTTTCAAGGTAGATTCCTTACTTCCCCTTGCAGATACTGCACCTTTTTTTTTTCTTTCGGCTGCAGGCTCGAATCTCTGCAGCGTGAGTTAGTGTTTATGGTCAGATATGGCACACATGCATTATATTTTCTGCAGCCTATTATTTTAAAAGCCTTTACTAAATTATTTGAAGCAACAAAAAGAAACTACAGTCACCCAGTTATTCTGCCTTCCTGCTCTCGTTTGCTGTTCTGCGTAAGAAATGTGTTTTCCTCATGTCTTCCCTCCTGGGACTTACGTACGTCTGTGGGGAAGCTCTAGATCAGGGGATTTCCAGAGATCCACTGAGCTTCCTCCTCCTTGGTAGCAAAACCTCCCTTCTGCAACCTTTGGCTGACTATTGCTACAGCTGTGCCGAAGCATCTGTGAAGAGGCTTTAGGCTAATGCTACTTGGAGAAACCTTAACTACTGATTGGATTTCTAAAGCAAAATCCTTCAGGTCATGCCCTGCTAAATGACTGCTCTTTTTCCAATCCCCTTCCTCCCTCTCTCGGTTTCTCTTCAGTTGGTTTTTATAACTTGTATAAGGGCAGTGGTGCAGATGGTGAAGGGTCCATGAGGAAATGGGGAATATGATTCTATGATTCTATGAATTCTCTTTAGCCTGTGTTACCTGTGTCTGTGCCTCTCTGGCTGGATGCCACAGTTCTGAGTTCCCTTTCCTAGAGAAACAGTGGGGATGGACCTCACCACCAAGTTCAATAGGCTTTATCATTCACCCAAAAGCAACTGGATTCTGTGGGGATGATTGACACTGCACGTTTTTTTGCTAAAATGTTCCAGAAAGTCCTATCTTTGTACTGGAAATATTTCCATCTATTATTGTTTTTCTAGTTCAAAATGAGCTTTAGCTAAAAACTCAAGGAAGAAATCTTGCTTATCTATAGCTGATGAAGAATTACTGAATTCCTATTTTATGCTTGCTGATAAATCATACTCATAGCTGTCTCCAATTCTGTGGCCACTTTATTTTAAGCATTCGTTTATATTTTTGAGAAGATAACGTCCTCTCAGAAGAGCAAGCACTTGGCTTTACTTACCTCACAGATTCATGGGGCAACTTCTTTTTCCTCATGGCATTCTTTTTGTGAAAGAGCATGGAAGTAGGTATTAAAGTTTGATTTTGGTTTGCTTTCAGTCGGGCCTAACTCCAATCCATGTTGCTGCCTTCATGGGACATGTAAATATTGTATCACAGCTAATGCATCATGGAGCATCCCCCAACACTACCAATGTGGTGAGTAACAGGCACAACTGTGAACTTATTGATAGTATCTGGGAGCAGTGCTGTTGCGAAGAGCTCAATTCTGGCTTTCTCTACTTGGGTAGCTTGACAAGGTGAGGAAACCTCAAAGCATCTTTAAGCAGATGACTGACTCTGTTCTCTTTATTTTTTGAAGTAAAGGAGAAGAACGTAGTGTAGCTTCTCATATGTAATTTTTTGAGATGTGTACTTGACTGTCGAGTGCTGTGTTCCCAGGACCGACCCTGGGGGCATACCATTTAAGGGAAGCTCTGCTGTTATCAACAGATTGCAGCAGATTGTCAGGACATATTGCCTGTGTCCACACAGCCATACAAGTGCGCTTTTCTGCTGGATGTGCCCTGTGTGCCCTAAGGCTCCCAGGGCACATGTAAAAACTGAAGGCATCATTAGATGGATATTTGAAAGCTGGGAAATGGGAGTAGAGTCCAGGCTCATAGATTCTTTATAACAACTGGGCCTCAAAATCTCCCTCTCACCTTCCGTTAGCGGGTGCAGTGAGAAGACGATGTTCTGTTCGAGTCTTCATCTGCTAAACCTGCTAGATTATATAAAAATGCAACACTGTTTGCACCTTAGCAGGTGTTTGTACCTAAAGATGTATTGGTATCTGAAAGCGTAGAAAGCGGTTTCCCCTCCGGAATTTATTCTGGTTTCCATGAATTTGTATTTCATTAAATCCATGAAGCCTTAGATTAATGTACCCTGAAATGATTATTTTTTCTTCTTGTTTGGTCATCTCAGCGCTTGCCAGATAACAAATGATAGCGGGGGCATAGGGCATCGCAGGAGGAAAGCCAAAATGTGTGTATCTGAATATATAACATTGAAACATTTGGATTTTTTACTAAATTAAGATTCTATTTAAATGGATGGCAGTTTTAGCACTGTTAATAAAAACCTTAGTATATACAAGAATTGCACTGTGCCTTGGCAGCAGCAGGCTACTGACAAAGGCACCGCTGTGTTGCGAAGCTGACCCTGAAATAAATTTCTTTGTAGTGTACTGCTAAGAGGTCAAATATTGACTTAATCTCCTATCTTGCTCACAGACAGCTACTGCAAAAGATTCTGATGGAGATTATCCTGAACTGGGTCACCAGTATTTTTGTATTTATGAACCATGTTGGGGTTTGTTTTTCCTGCAGCGTGTTTATAATGATATTTTGGTTTTGCTGCTGTGCTCTAGAGAGGTGAAACAGCGCTGCACATGGCTGCCAGAGCTGGCCAGACGGAGGTCGTTCGGTACCTGGTACAAAACGGAGCTCAGGTGGAGGCTAAGGCTAAGGTAAGGTGATGGGCCAGGTATAATAACCCTGGATTCTTTAACGTGGTCACATTTATCTTTTGTATGCTTTGGGAAGAGACAGGGAGATGAAGCCAAGGGCCTTGATGTAATGACGACTGGTGTTTTGTCATGTATTCTTTTACTGTAGTCATGAGTGATCTGTATGTAAGAGAGAAGGCAGGAAATGTCAAGCCAACACCATGCATGTTTCTCCATCAGCTTTTAATATAAACCACTCTGTGTTTTAAGTGTTTTGCTTTGGGGTGGGAAGCAAGGAGGGAGGAATGCCTCAAATCAGCTTTTATTTCTGCGAAACTCTGATCCCCATTCTGCTGCTGTCACTAAAACACCAGCCTGTATGCATTCAAGAGTATTTGTACTTCTAAGGAACACCTCCTGAGGTGAGGCAGCACAGTAATGGCATACAGCGCAGGGCTGGAAAGAAGGAATAATCACAATTCTTTGTATAGATTGAGGAAAATACGGGGAAAGGGAAAGAAAATTGTCAAGGACCACTGAAGAAACATACAAAGTCATGGAAATAAGAGAGTTCATGAAAGAAACAAGGGAAGGAGATAAATGAATGCAATAAATAGTGGTCTTAATAGGTAACACCGGGAAAACTTTCTTTTCCAACTCGAAATCTGGTTTTCACTGTGAAATTATCATCTGTGAATTGGCTTGCAAATAAAGTTGCTAGAACTCCTGACGAAGTATTTATAGCAGATACATTTCATATCTGCAAGCAGCCTGACAATAGAAGTGAGTTATGTGGTCTGTAAATCTCCAAAGACAATCTTGGAACTTAACAGCTCGTGCTCAGCGGCAGAGGCATGCAAATATTTTCTAAATAGTTTCACACAAGGAATTCATTTGCACAAACTGCCATTGCCTGTGATCAATTTGTTATCACAAACAACAAGTAAATAGAAGTAATAGATTATCCACCAGTGCTAGCTAATTTGGGCAGCCAGGCACAAACTGGCAATATTTAAAAACTGTAAAGGCTCTTCGCCATTGTAGAAGCAGCAGCATTCGCATCCTGGTGTGCTCCCATTCTAAAGCCCAAAGGTGTAAAATCAGTGTTGTGGGATGGGGACGGGCAGAAGTCTCCCTATGGAGAACAGCCCAGAATTACTCTGCTGCAGGTTGTGGGTTAGCAGTGTTCAAAAAGTAGGAAACTCAGCAGGTAAAAATGAGGAGAGAAAGGGGTTTGAATTGCTGAGGAACAGGAAAAAGTAAGGTCGTGGGGTTTGTTAGCCACACTGTTGTGATAGTGTGCTTAAACCAAAGATTAGACAACTGAGAATGGGGAGGACCATTGTCCATGTAAGACCAAATAATGAATAAAGAAGAAATTATCTAATGAACACTCAGGACAAGGGCACAACCAACCACAGTATTTTCACTGCAGGAAAATAAACAATAAGACTTATGAGGGAGCAACCAACCCCTGTACTTAGAACTATCAGGATTATCGTGTTCTGAATAAGCAGTGAGAAAATGGTGGTGGATTTTGGTTATGTACACTCTAAAGTTATCTGCAAAATCCCAAACAAATCATTCAACAGTCAAAAAGCCGAAAATAGGATACTTAATGCAAATTACCAGGTGGTGATATGCTAAGCAACTGATGTCCCAAACAGGAGGACGTGGTGGCGGGAGGGGTGAGGTGGGGGGGTTGTTAAACGTTCCTGAGAGTCATAAAGAGATCAAGAGGTGAGGAACAGAGCTATGTGTTCTCTGCTATAAGCAAGGTCTCAAATTCAGAAGGAAACTCGGTGTACCTTAGTGGCAAAGCAAAGTGAGGCAAATCCAGATTAAGAAAACCGATCGGTTTATTTACTGTTACGGATTGTGTCTCTGGAGTCTCTGTGATGCAGCAATAAAGCACGACACATCTTTTATTATACGACAAAGAGAAAGTCAGCGTGTGATATTCACTAGGAAAAGACCTTATTACAATTAACGCTCATCTGCAGTTTGTAAAGTGGTAGAATCTGAGCAAGTGTTTTCTGTGAAAATATGAGCCTTAGTTTTCTTGCATAGGGCTGTGTTGTTTCCTTTCTGTTTAGGATGACCAAACGCCGCTGCACATTTCTGCTCGATTGGGAAAAGCAGATATAGTCCAGCAGCTGCTACAGCAAGGAGCGTCTCCAAATGCAGCGACGACGTCTGGCTATACACCCCTGCATCTTTCTGCTCGAGAAGGACATGAAGATGTAGCTTCTGTCCTTTTGGATCACGGTGCATCTTTATCTATCATTACCAAGGTAAGGGAGGTGCAAAGTCATAGCTGCAATAGTAACAGATACCTGTGGCAAGTGCTACTCATGAAGTCAGTGATGCAACAGTCACATGCACACACAATTAATGTAAGAACTGGCTGTGTTTGTTAAAAGGGTACAGAGCTTCATGCTTTCACCTCAGAGCCTGATGTGTAAGTATTCCAGCCACCAGACCTGTGTTTTCTCAGAATGAAAGGAATGCAGAGCAGAAATTCCTGATGAGAAGTGATAAGCTCTTACCCAGCTTTGTCCTTGGGTCTGGTGTGAAGAAAGGAACTGACTCTTCCCTTTTTACAGTTGTTTTGATGGAGATAGGGCTTTGCCTTGCAAGGGAAGGCCTCCAGGCCTGCCAGGCCTGTTGGGAAGCTGCAGTCTTGTGGCTTGTCCTCAGGGCTATGTAAAGGGATGGACAGGAATACCCTTATCCTTGTAGATCAGAGACAAACCTTGCCCTGAAAAAGAGTGCACAAGGCTGTTGTATAACTGCTTCCTCTTACAGAAAGGATTTACTCCTCTACATGTGGCTGCGAAATATGGGAAAATTGAGGTAGCCAACCTCCTGCTTCAGAAGAATGCATCGCCTGATGCTTCTGGAAAGGTAGGACAGAAGAAGCCACTGCCACTTGTACAGGAAATATCTTAATGCACATAACATTCTAATAATATCCTTCTACCCACTTACCGTCATGCTGGTATCCACAGTCTGGACTTAACTGGGATAGGGTTTATGTAATATTCTGGTCCCTGGTGGGGCTGCCCAGAGTCAGCGAACTCTTGACAAACGTGATGTTTATTGTCATTAATTGACCGCAAAACTACATCTCTCTGTACGTATCCAGAGGAATGGAGGCAAACCATTTCCCTGTCTTCCTGCCCAGACTTTTGCAGTCCTTATCAAAGTGCTCGGGCAGCTGGCTCTGCTCCCCGAGGTCTCAAGACAGAGGGGCAAAGCCCTGTAGGACCTCAAGCTTTTTAAACCAGCCCAGCTTGTATTTTTACATATCCAAGGGATAGTTTACTTATCCACTACACCAAAAGAAAAACATTGTCCAGAGTGTGACCTTAGGGTCAAAATTGCTTTACCTGCTCTGTCCTGGGGACAACAGAGAGATGTGCTGCTCTGTTCCTCTTCCCTGGGAAAAGTAGAAAGGGCGCTCACAGCTCAGAAAGGATTTTCAAATCCTTATGGTTATGTTGTGGTTCCAAATTATCAAAGACTCTGGATACATGAATGAGCAAGAAATATTTTTTTCACCTTATGTACTGCAGTTTTCCAAACCCTTCAGTTTTCCCTGGTGAGTGTGTGTAACACCACTTGTTTGTTCTGCATGTGTTTTTAGAGCGGTTTAACCCCACTGCATGTAGCTGCGCACTACGATAATCAAAAAGTGGCACTCCTACTGTTGGACCAGGGAGCTTCACCTCACGCATCTGCCAAGGTACAAGTGCTGGTCTCTCTGGGGGAACAATACCTAGGCTTTTGTGTCACTTTATTCCCTGTCTACATCTGCTCTTTCTAGACTGTTTATGCTTGCAGTTATAGGGACCTCAGTGACCTTGCTTATTAACGTCTCCCAACCACAAAAAAGTATTAGAATAATTCTGAAGGTGAATGAAATAACAGTAAAAAAGCAAACCCAGAACACAGAAACATTTCAAATCTCTAGTCTCAATAAAGGTCAGTGTCAGCAAATACAGAGTCTTGCTTTCACTTGTCCTCAACACCTTCTCCGAGCCAGCCAACTTTGTGTCATTGCATCTTAACATCTGTGCAGGGCGAGCTTGGAGTTAATGCCTTGCTGAACTGGGGTAGTTCTCCTGTATTGCACCACAGGAGGACTTCTGAGGTGTGAGATGTTTCTCTGTATGGTGTACATAATTATTAACGTGCTTCACAGTACTTCTACCACAGTGTAGGTGGGCTGGTGACAAAATAAAACTACTACTCGCAGCCCTGCTTGGATTGTAACTTACTGTAGGCAGGACAACACACAGTGTAAGATTTTGGGGAATGTGAAAGAATAAATATTTCAATGTATTCTAGTCCTGAGTAGAAGAAATAATTTAAAGAAGCTCGAAGTATGTGTATCTTTTGTGAAGCCCAGGTTCCAGTATGGATCAGTGAGTGATAGTCGGACAGCAGCAATAAGTAAAACAGGGTAGACTGTGCAGGTTCCAGTAGGACAGGCCTAAAGTGTGGTGTAAATATTCCATCTGAAACAATGCAGATACATTCCTAAAATCACTGAAAAACAACACTGTGGAAAAGCCAATATCATAGACAGACAGATAGATCTCCTTGACTGCCTTCGTCTCTCACACATGACTGAATACAGCCATAACACTAGAGGCCTTCTGCATGGCTGAAGAGGAGGGTGGGGTCTGTCATACATGGTAGGTCCCAGAGCTTGTAGTGTAAAAGAGAGGGAAGTTAAATAAACCGGGATAGCCAGCAGCAATGGCACAGTCTAAAATCAATAATGTCAATAGTGGCAATCTGCCAGAGCAGTGCCCCAGGAGGTGAACTGGAGTGATCTCTGATCTTTTACTACTGCAACACAGCACTCTTAGATGCCACTGTGGGGAAGAAGGGGCCTTCTGGAGAGCATGAGAAGGCACTGACCTGGTTTTCACCGACAGGCGCTGCCAGGGAAGACTGTCGTAGGAGCAGGGATTGCAGCAGTCACTGCCAAGGGTTTGGCAAGACCAAACCGAGGTGAAAGCTCAGTAGACCATGTGTAAGGTTACAGAGACTCGCACGTTGGGTCACCTTAGTTTGCCCATCTGTAACAGAACAGTTTTACAGCTGCTACTTGAGGTCTTCAAGTGCCAGATGTTAAGTCTTCCTAAAAGAAAGCGTTTCTTAGTGTTCTGCAAGTGAGCCACAGCAACACTGAGTAGAGCATCAGTGCTAAATAAAATTAATGGTAGCATGTTGGTTGCTTTAGGCACCCACCGTGCAATCATCTGGAAGCTGATGTTGGTAACAGATGATTTTCCATTTCTTTTGTATATGTGGGCTAATAAACAAATGTGGTATGTTGTATCTTGTCACTGGCTCCATGATTAGTTTCATCAGCAGTGGATTTTTCTCTGATAGGCCTGTCTTTAACGCTGATTGTAAGAGGGGTCGTTACCCTGGCGTGGCAGCATTTGCCTTGCAGAGGGACCAATATGGGAAGTCACCATGGCAGAGTACAACACTGTGATACCGCTATGCCAATGAACCATTCTCTTTTATTGGCAAAAATTAGGCTTGTGCCTGGTTTTAATTTAACATCCACTTCACAAGGCTTCTCTTCCTCTCCTGCCACCCCCAAAGCCTCAGATTTTCTCTATCCCTTCATTTTTAACCATTTCCCCTTTCTTAACTCTTTCCCCTGGCAGCCAGAATAACCAATACCCTTCCTTCCACACTCTTCTGTTGCCTTCTGCATCTATGCCTAGTGGCAGTGCCCAGCCCTTGGGAGAAGGCGCAGACTGAGGCTGAGCTGAATTTCAGCTTTTATTTTTCAGCTCTTTGCCTTCTCTCGGCAATGTGCCTCTTTCCATTTCACCAAAAGCAATGTATGCTTATGTCTCAGGAAAGGCTTGAAACCCCCCTTGTTATTTCACAAAATATACCCGAGTGCCATTGAAAATACTGTTTAGTACATACACAGAATTTAACATGTAGTAGAAGGACCTGGGGGGTTCTGGTGGATGATCATGAGCCAGCAGTGTGCTCTTGCAGCTCGGAAGGCCAAGGGTATCCTGGACTCCATCAGAAGAGGGGTGGCACCAGGGACAGGGAGGCGATTGTCCCTCTCTGCTCTGCCCTCGTGAGGCCCCAGCTGGAGTACTGTGTCCAGAGCTGGGGCCCCAATACAAGAAAGATGGGGAACTATTGAAGAGGGTTCAGAGGAGGCCATGGAGATGATTAGAGGGGTGTAGCACATCCCCTATGAAGAGTGGCTGAAGGAGCTGGGCTTGTCCAGCCGAGAGGAGAGGAGAGGAGGCGAGGCTGCAGGGGGACCTCATTGCAGCCTTCCAGTACCTGAAGAGAGCAGAGAAACAGGAGAGGAATCAGCTTGTTAAAAAGGGCAGACAATGGCAAGACAAGGGGGATGGATTGAAGCTGAAGGAGGGAAGGGTTAGATGGGATATTAGGGGGAAGTTCTTTACAAAGAGAGCGATGAGGGGCTGGAACAGGCTGCCCAGAGAGGTGGTGGATGCCCCGTCCCTGGAGGTGTTCAAGGCCAGGTTGTGCTTGCCCAATCTTGTGCAGCTCCAGGCCTGGAGGTTGGTGACCCTGCCTGTGGCAGGGGGATGGAACTCTGCGATCCTTGGGGTCCCTTCCAACCCAGACCAGTCTATGAGTCTATTTAGTAGGTGAGGTGCTCACATGGCAGTGACTGGTTTACATGTCAGTCTTGTGCAGGAAGTCTAAGGGAGAGGATTGTGTTTGGTTTTCCTGAAGCATGTCATCTTCAAAGTTGCAGTTTTAGTGGCTGTGTTAATTGTGACCCTTATTAATCATGGGACTGTGTTTTACCGGGTGTAATTTTGAAATATCTCTATATCTAAGGTCTGAATTGAACTTGGAAGGTTACAGAACCTTTTCCACGTGGAATTAGTCCTGCGCACCACTCACTTCCGGGTTACTATTAAACGTCTCTTGTAATCACTGATGTGCCCCTGTGTATTTATTCTTTGCCCCTCCCCGCATTGCCTTGCATCTGTTGGGACCTGCCCTACTGCATAGCCCAGCCCTGCTGCCCCACAGGGCATTGGAAGGAGCCAAGCCTTTAGATATTTATTGGGCTGTGTCGCCTCAGATGCACAATACCACATGGAATGGTGTGGTCTCCATCCTCCCCAACCTTCATCCCTAGTCACATACATACATATGCACAGTTGTCATTTGCTTTAAAATGAGGGCTAACGCCTTCCTGAAGGGAAAAGTTCTTGGCTCAACAGGCATCACAGCCTGTACCTTAGTCAGTGTTGTGGTATTTGTGTGCTGATCTGTTATTCTTTATTTATCTTTTTTTCCCCTGAATCTTTCCTTTTTTAGAATGATTAAGTTTTATCATGAGATAGATATTGCAGTTTTATTTTTAGCAGTGGGCTCACTGCCTACACCTAATGGAAGAAATAAAAATTATTTAAAAAGAATTCAAGACTCTTAAGTTGTATGCATTCATTTTCCCTTGATCTGACCAAAACCAGCCCGTCAGTAAGGTTAGGGTAAATGCTGCAAGAGAGACCATATTTCATGAGCATAATGCTTTCATCCACACTGGGAAATAGGAACAAAACCAAACAATAACAGCTGTTCCGAGTTATGAATGCACATCCTGCTCTTCTGTTTGTTAAAGGTTTTCTGTACATTTAAGGGAAAGTAGCAAATGTCTGGGAAATGAAACTCAAATTCCTATTGCTGTAGTGTGTGCCTTTCCAAATGGATTTCTTTTTCTTTTTTTTTCCCCAAATCAGAAAGTTTTTCCCAGTCCTCTTCTTTGTAGCAGTATTTTCAAACACTGGATTGCTTAAAGCTCTGAGCCATCCGTTTGTGCAGCCAGTTAACATTGTATGTGACTATGTTTGTCAGACTTGTTAGAACTAATGACCTGAAGTTCGGTAGGTGATTTATTGTGTTGTTCAATGAGTAGCTTGTAATGAGGTGCTTTCTGTTGACAGAATGGCTATACACCGCTGCACATAGCTGCCAAGAAAAACCAGATGGACATAGCAACTACACTGCTGGAATATGGTGCTGATGCCAACGCTGTAACCAGACAGGGTATCGCCCCTGTACATCTTGCCTCTCAGGACGGCCACGTGGACATGGTGTCATTGCTTCTTTCTAGAAATGCTAATGTAAATCTCAGCAACAAGGTATGTGTGTGGGTCCCTGTGTTCATGCCACCCCTGGCTCGGCATGAAGGCAATAACCAAACATGGTGATGGGAAGGATGGGGTGTAGCAAGTGAATTTTGTCCACAATGATTCTTCTGGTTTTGAAAACCGGTGCAGGGTTTTGAACACACATCAGCTCTTCTTGCAAGGAGAGCAGCATGCCTTGCCACATCAAATGAACAGTGTTTCATAGTACCCACATTCTGATGATAGGACGTGCTGCAGAGCAACGTATTAATCCATCTTCCTTCCTTCCACATTATGCCAGCATACCAAAATATCCTCCCCCAGCATTTAGTGGGGCTAGCAAGTGTCATTTATGAAGCTTTAGATTTGTGCCTGCCCATTAAACAATGCTAACAACGAACTTGTTAAGGGACCATGACATTTTGGGTTTGTTGTGGGTTTTTTTAAAATATGGTACAATAACAACAAGGTTGTTTGAGACCCTGTTCATTAATATAAGTGATTCTTCCTCCCCAGCGGTGTTCCTCAGGGCACAGTGATTTTTGGTGGGATTTCTCCTGGGGGCAGGAAGGGGAAGTTGGTGGACTTTAGTTTGTATGTGTATGAATTTATAGGTGATTAAGTCTACTCTGTGGTAATGTTTCTAGCAAATGTGCAGCCTTAACTCCCTAAATGCCCTGCTAGGCATCAGAGGTGGTGTAAAGCGTAGTTTCAGCATGGGTTTATGTGGCTAAAGTAGCTAGACAAGAGACACGTTTTTCACAGAAAATACTCCTCAGCAGGTAGAAAGGCTCAGTGTCCTCTGAGGCTGCGGGTGATGCTGCACAGGCCTGCTGTGTCTTCCTAACTTTACAGTTGGGCTATTTTTGGGTCCTCCTTCAGGAAGCTTCTCTTGCAGATGTTGTGTTGTGGGTTCTCCACCCCTCCTCAGTCTCAATCAAGCACGTGGATTCAGCTGTGCAGGATGTACTTTGCATCCTTACAGGGCAGTTTGCCATGTACACAGTCTACATCACCTTGGCTATCATGGTTTTGCTGCTGAGGCTGATGCAGATAGCGTGATTGCAGCTGCTTGGTGTTTTGATTCAGTCCCACCAGAGGTCAATTACCTGCAACATCCTTCACTCTGTTACTGTTCAGTTGTAATCTCTGGTTTCTCATTACACTGGTAATGCCACCTTTTGAAATGAGTTCCCCTGTACTTACTTTCAGGGATGCGCGTTTCCTCCCAGCTCAGCACCTGCATTTGAAGCCAGATATTTAAAGCAGGCTCCCTTCTGAGTTTTGCAGTGGAATAAAAAGAGTGTTTCTTCTCATAAAGGATCCACGGAATGGCTGGGAGCTGAACACTCAGAGCCCCAGTGTGGGAACCGAGCACTTATTAAATCCTTTTTGGAGCTTTGGCATATAATATCCAGGGTCCATTGGGTAATTCACAGTTACCCTTATATATTTGTATAACTGTGACCCTACCTAAGCCTCCATTGTCATCAGGATTGCATGTCTGAATGCAGTACAGTGGGATGATCTCAGCAGTTACTGCGAGTCTGCAGGGAACACAAATTTGGGGTGACGGGTAGAAAACTGAGCAAGTGTTTTCTGCCTGATGTGCCAACTATTGCCACCCACTCTTCTGTCACCAGGGCTAGAGGCCGTAGGAACAGGGGAGAGAAAAAAGAACTGTAATTTGTGAATAAAGGATATTCTTTCTAACAACTTCCCCGCCCCCCCCAGCAGATTCCCTCTTCTGCTCCTTTTACCTGAGGTCTTTTATTTGACAGAAAGTTCCATAGCTTTCTGAGGTTTTAAGGATTTTAGATCTTAAGTTTCAGATAAGAAAAATAATGAGCTATCCAAAAAGTGTCAGTATATGTCATTTAGCAAGTCCGTTTAGTCCCTGAGCGGAGGGGAAGGGACCTGATTCAGAGAAATGTGGTTTTATCTTTGTGTTTGAAAATGATCAAGTAGAAGAGTAAAAGGGAAGGCTAAACCGGAGTGAACTTTTGGAAGTGTAAACAACAATTCAGTGTGTCTTTTAAAACCTTATTCTAAGGAAGTGAAGTAGGTGGTGAAGGAAAAAGTCTATGTGACTTTTTCTTCAGGTGCTGTCATTTGTTAACCCACGTCAAACATCTCATGGACTGATGTTCCTGCTGTAAAAAGAGTTATGTCCCTGGCTTTTTAACTGTACTTTCTTGCAATCAACAAGTGTGTGATTAGGAGGCAGGTTGCACAATGAAAGTGGGATTTAGAATGTCTTTAAATTCAGTAGAATGTTTTGAGCCTTACTGATACCTGAACTTGCATTTTAGCGTTCATGTGCCTCCCCTGAAGATCGTTACTTCTCATTTACAGAGCGGACTGACGCCACTCCACCTGGCTGCTCAAGAGGACAGAGTCAATGTAGCAGAGGTCCTTGCTAACCAAGGAGCTGCTGTTGATGCACAGACCAAGGTAGGATCACCACTGTCAACACATACTACTTCCTTTCAGGGAGGCATGTGCCTGTGGACCTGGCTAGGTGTTGATTTCAGGGTGGAACTGCAATAACAGCAGAGAAACAATCCTTGTAATAAATCATATTCTGAAAACTTAAGATAGGTAAATGTTCAGTGTTGTGCTCAGTCTTTGAGCAGTCCACTTATTACTTGATTCAAACATTTGTAGCAGACTAGATTTCGATTGTATCCTACTGTCTTGTTCCACTGAAGGTGAGTGGGACAGATCTCTCTTTTATGGAGGAAACTTTTGGAAAAGCTTGAGCTCTCTACAGAAAGTTGTATGTGTCCTCTCATCTGCTTTTGGTGTATTTTACACATTGCACGTACTTTCCATTCAGCTGATGGTAGAAATAAAGCACAGGAGGAGGGCTACCTGAGCCATCTGTATTTACAGCAAGAGAAACAATTGAATGCGATGCAGACATTCCTGGCTACTCAGTGGGTTTTTATACTGTTCCCCCTGAGACTTTATGAAATGAAGTCGTCTCCTTTCCCTGAGCTGATACTAAATAGCCATCCAGAGGCATGATCCTGGGGTAAAGCCATTGTTTTTAAAGATTACCCCCTCCTACAACAAGCTGACCAAACCTTAGTGACTGGATGCTTCTGCATTCCAAAGCGCTTTGCTTTGCAGAGCACAGCAAGGTGAGCGATTTCATCACATGGGTACGTTCTAGGGAACCGGCTCTCTGGTGTCCTGAGCTCAGACTAGACCGTTGTTCTCCTGATGGTAAACATTAACCTGTTAGGTTTTTCGGTAAATATTGCTCTACTCTAGCTTCAAAAATACTGTTAGAGATTAAACTTTTAACTCTTGAGGGTAGATCTGGAATTCTTTATGGCTCTTACCTAATCTGAAACACATATATGCAGTGGTAGCCCATTTCAAAGTCACTTGCCTAAAATATTTTTGCCTGCAGTACATTTTTGAACTCCTAAATAAGAGACCTGACTTTCTGAGGTGTGTGGGGATGGGTTTTGAGACTTCAAGCCGTGATGCCTCCCACCTCACAGTATTGGTTTTAGAGCGATATTATGAGTAAATTTCCAGAGCCTGTGTGCAAACGGTTTTATGTTCGCTAATGGTGTATATGGTGCTCAGAATTTAATGATAATTATCTCAGTGTTGATTACAATCCCATTTTTCATGCATTGTCTGGATCTTGGAGCCAATTCTTTAGCTGGCTAAGAAATCAGTTGCGATCAAATACTTGGGGTGTAGCTGATCAAATCAGGTACCTGAACCAACTCTCAGTCTGGCCTGCACCCTTTGTGGAGACTATCAGCTTTCACAACTCTCTACTAGGTGTGTGCCACAAGTTGGGTGCTGTGCTTGCCTCCCAGAAATGTCTAGGTTGTGTCAGACTGTCCAGCAATATTATCATTCAGTCACCACACCGAAGTCTGAGGGCTGAATCCATCATCATCTCTGGGTGCAACTCAGCTGATTATAAACCACGGCAGAGGGAAAAGCCATCGCTACGTGATTTTTCTACTGTGTAATTCCAACTGTACCAGCTACTGATTTCAATGACATTATTCTAACATGAAGCTGAAAGTTCTGCTGAAATCACAGGATCTTCTGCAGTCTTACAAGTTTGTAACAGAGCCTCAGCCTGTATTTTACATCTGATTCAGTCTGGGCTGTTACACTTTGCTCAGTCATCCAGCAGCAGATGAGATCTGCCCTGGTTCATTCTTTGCACAACTTCCTGCGGTTACCTTTCTGGAAGTAGTTCCCACCTGGTTTTGGTTTCTGTAGCACGACTATAAAGAACTTGTTCTTGTAACTTGGTCAGAGTCGAATCATGTCCTAGCCTGTACAACTTGTCCAGGAACATTCAACTTTCTCCCACTCTTTTCTGTCCCACAAATAGTCATCTAAGGAGTGTTTACATCGACAGGTGCAGGCAGTCATGTGTTCCCTTCGCCTGCTCTCCTGTGTCCAAATAGGATCCAGGTCTGGAGCAACAACCTTTTAGTCATATTAGCATGGTGGAAACATCTGAGATGCTGTCACAGCTGAGAGGCAGGGCATGTTTCTTGGGTCTCAGGGCCAGCCTGGCATAGTTGCACAAGCTCTGTGCTGAACTTGAAGCCTGGCAGGGTGGCAGTGTGGTGGAGCGGGTATGTGACTCCACGGAGACACACAGAAAGAGGCTTCAGATTCTCTTCCAGAGATCTTTGGGTGGAGCTGAATTTCTAAATCGCATCTCTGAAAATTGAACTAGTCAGTAGGTAAAACTGCACAGTAGAAAAAAACCCTGCTGTCCTTCTTCTTTAGAGCAGGAATCCTTCAATCAGTAACAGTCATGTAATTTCTTATCCCCATGGTGCTTCTTTCCCATGTTGTTCACCCTCATCCCCCAGTTACATACGTAACTAGCGCAGGTAAAGAATAGCTTCCCAGCAAACCTTTGCTTCTTTGGGATTGCCCCATATTTGTCAGGCAGTGGGGCAGGGACTCAGAAGTCAGGCAAAGTCACCGTGTATTTAAGGGCAACTACTTTGTGGTGTAACAAATCACCTCTCTGGGAAAATGTACGTAACTTCAAGAGCACTGGGACAGGCTGCCTAGGGAGGTGTGGAGTCTCCTTCTCTGGAGATATTCCAGCCCTGTCTGGATGCCTCCCTGTGCGACCTGTCCTAGGGACCCTGCTTTGTCAGGGGGTTGGACTTGGTGATCTCTGGAGGTCCTTTCCAACCCCTATAATTCTGTGATTCTGTAATTAATCCTGTAAGCCTCTGTGGTGAAGGAGGCACCTGATGGCTTGTCCTCCTGCCTACCCCCTCTGCTGCAGGGGACTGTCTGCTCCTTGGGCAGCAGATGTCCACATGCCTCGCAGGACTGTTAGTCCGAAGTGAGCTTGATGCTTATTCCCTGGCCTCTGCAGTGTCCCGGCCTCTGGGTTTGCAGTGGTGAGTCCTCAAGGCTCCACACAGTCACACAGATGTCATCTGCCAGATATCCATTCGCTGCATCCTGTGGGATAAAAGTGCCAATGCAGTACCATGTATTTTAGCATGGAAACATCTGCAGATAAACTGATGGTCATCTTGAGTTCCTAAGGAAAGAGCTGGCAAACTCAACGTCTACAGTGAGGGAAAAGTGCTATGCTGTCAGAACTGCCACACTTTGCAGGTGAAGTTTAGATGATTGGCTTGAAAAATAGCAGTTCTGTGGGTAAAGCTCTCTTCTTTTGATGGATTAACTGTTCTATGAGAATAAAAGGTCTGCGCATGCTGCCTCTAAAACCACAGGCACCAGGGGAGCAAGATACAGCAACAGCTGAGCTGGCTGCAGAAGCGCTGTTGCTGTGTTTCCATGATGCCGTCCAGCACAGCCAGGTCATATTCATTGCTTTGGGCATTCGGTGGCAGGGATGTGGCAACCCATGCCTTAAAGGTCAGTGAAGCCTCACAGCTTAGCAGAGATCTCCAATATAATGCTACTCTACCAGCAGCATCACCAATAACCTTCTGTGTTCTTCTCTACATTTTGCATCCATATCCTTTTGTTACCTCGATTATTGGGGTCTGGATGACTGTTCAGTAGCCTTTTTCCTTTGTTTAGATTCTCACCTTATTGTATTTCTCATTTTGCCAGGTTAAGTAAGCATTGATTATGTCACTCCAGCACAGTATCTGTGAATTGAGGGAGAACACTTAATAGCAGGTCAATCAACTTCTTGGGTAGGGGCCAGTGAGCTAACATCTTTCACCTCTGGTACATGTACTTTAATCATCATTTATATATAACTGACACTCCCTCTGAAAACATCTAGAGTTTATAATTCTGATACATGGATGTTCTTACTCCTGCTCAGGTTCTGAGGGCTACACATGACTGGGGCTTTTCAGGTGATTAGAGGAGAAGATTGGGTGGAAAAATATTTTGTATCTTGAAGCTATATCGGAGGGAAAAAATAATCTAATACTACAGAAAATCTCTTGTGCAGGAGCTTAGTCTGCATGATTAAGATAAGTTCTGTCTCTAAAACTCAAGAGTATTTTCAGAACTGCTGTCAGGCCTGAACCATTGCAGCTGTGGTTCTCTCTTGGAATGGTTTCCCTCCAAGATATTTTTTTTTTCTTGAATTTAGTTGCACAAAAAGGCATGAAAGAATAGCTGCTGGTTTTGAAGTCCATTTATTGGTGGTGGTGTGGGATTCTTCTGGTTCTGATGCAGCAATTAATTATATAGCCTCAAATCCCAGAAGTGAGGGAGTCTGTCTCAGTCAACACCAAAGAGTAAATACTGGTTTAGCATCCCACAGCTGGTGCCTGAGAGGCCACAAGGCTGCTCCTGCCACTCAAAGATGAGCCTCTGTTACGTGCTTTTAAGCCTAGCCTAGCCTCGTTAGATTGAGCTCCAGTTGATAAGCCTTACTTTAGTATGCAAGAAGCAATTAACAGGATGATGGGGAATGTAGCAATACTGGGTCATGGGAGGGTGCTTTTTTCTCCAGGGATTGTGCTATGAGTGTTGGCATGAGTAAATACTGTTTCACGGCTCAGCAAGTCTCCACGTATTATTTTTCAACTATCTCTTGCACTGGACACTCATCGTAGGGCCCGGTGAGTTACTGCGACAGACTGTCAGGGAAAGAATGACGCGAAAAGAACGTTGGCTCAGTCAAGGGTGAAGAGCAGGGGCTGGAGCTTTGATCACAGTGCAGATCATTTCAGTCAAACAGTTGCTACGCTGTCCTTGGTGTTGGGTCTCTTCCCAGGGAACCGATGGTCTCGTAGGCCCTGTTTGATGACTGGCTGGCAAAGAAAGCTGGTATTAAACTGTCTTTTGTTCCTGAAACTGTAGTGTTGATAGGAGATAATGGTGATGGAGAGGTCCTGGTGTTCTTCTGCAGGTTGAGCCTTTAATTTCAGCTTTTTTCAGGTCTGTCTGCCTTGTTCTGATGGGAGCCCCATACCAGCCTGAGTGCCGTGGTGGCTCATATCAGCCATCCAATTTTTCCATTGGAATATCTCATTTTCAGATGCAGAAAGAGATAGGAAGGAGGCAGGGAGGGTTGGAAGTGTTAACGAGAAGAATCACTTTCATACAGAACAAATACTCAAATACAGTTATCTTCAGGATGTCTTCATGGTACATTATCTCCCTCTCCTTGGCTCTTGGTATGTGCCCAGTTGTTACAGAGACATTTGCATGGAAATTTCCAGCCTAATAATGTGCAGTAATGAGCCTTCACAAGGTACTGCAACATGTTTAGGCCCTGATTCAGCAAAGCATATGTGCCACGTAAGTTTGCCTGTTTCCTTCAATCAAGGCTGGATGCCTTTGTGGTCTTTGGATCTAGAGCATTTTCTAGGCTTATCAACAATAATACCGTAGCTTCGTTATCCGACTGTCGCAGCAGAAAAACAAAATCAGAGCAGCTTGTGAGTCAGCATGACTAGAAAGCTGCAGTAATTCAAGCTGTTAAGATTTATGGTTATTACCAGTGGAGGATGTCAAAGTAATTCACTGACATCATACACAAGGCTTGTGATAGTTTCCCTCAAAAAAACCCAACAAACCTGAAGGGCAAGAATCCCAGATTCCCAAGGTTGGAAAAGACCTTTAAGATCATCGAGTCCAACCGTTCCTGTCCTATGCTAAACCATATCTCAAAGTATCTCATCTGAGAGAATAGGGGATGTTCTGTGTGTTCCATTAGAACTGAAAAGCTTGGTGTTGCTGGTTTTATTTATTTATGTTGGTACTACTTCTTGTGGCTTTTGAGAAGCTCGTCCCAGCTGTTAACTCCCATATTGCTGCTCGTCCTTTAAAACAGCTAGAAGCAGCATGGCAATGGACTACCAGGAGGTGATGTGTATTAGAACTATGCTAAAAAACCAAAGCCCTGGTTTTCTTGGAAATCACTGTTTTAACATTAGGATGCCTACTAAGTCCCTTGGTGCTTTGCCAGTAAATGCAATTCTGAACCTAAACTGCTGTGCAGAAATGTATATCATTTTGGGACTGGGTTTGGTTGTTGGTCATGGGTTTTTAAATTATTAATAGCTTTTGAAGTAAAGTATCTTAGTCTTCTGGACACATTTCTATAGAGAATGAAAGTAGCAAGCTCAAGTAGTCATGAGAATTACTATTTTTATACTTAATTTGGTTGTGTAATTGCAGAATCTGCCAGCTTGGGTGCTTCAGAAAAGTTAACAGACTGTTTTTCCCAAGGATGTTGGGACGTAGGTAGAAATGTTTCCCCTTCCTGCACTAGGGTTGAACAGAGGAATGGGTACTGTAGCGAGAGGCAAAGGATATCCTTTCTGGGTCTCAGGCAGACAGGGGCATTTTGATAACTGGTTTTATTATGACCGATGCCTTCCCGGCAAATATTGCTGACTACAAATGTGGAAGATGTCCTCTGGTGGCTGATGAGATCTAACGTGCCCAGTGAGATGTAACCTGCAGTGTCAGATCTCTGTCATTCAGCTGTCAGTATGCTGCGTTAGTCACAGCCTCATCCAACATGGCATGAGATGAGGTGACCACAGGGTATGAGAAACGTAAAAGAAAGCTCCCAGGTCCCTCCAGGGAGTTCGGTCCCAAAACTGGTATTTTGCTAGCAGGTGCCCACATTGCTACCCAGGACATGTGCGATGCCTGTAGCAGAGAAGCTGCCTTCCAGCTGCTGTGCCTGACCATGTCAGCAGCACCAAGAGCTTCAGAGGTACTTTCCTTCAGCTTCATCTCTGGGACACCGAGAGCTGTAGCAGGGAGAACAGTGACCATGTCATATGGCAATGTCATGGTTTTTACCAGCGTTTGGAGGGGAAAGAGGAAATGTTTTCAGTTAGTCTCTGATTTAAGCAGCAGTCTGGTCAGGAGTGACAAAGGGCATCAATAATAACTCCTCTAACCTTTTATGAAGGTGTGCAACATGTAGAACTTTATATATACCATTTCTTGCACTGCAGTAGGTGTCGAGGGTTTGATAGGTCCTTCTTCAATGTTCATTTTCGCTGCCTGGAGAAAGGAGGTTTTGCAGATCACTTCAAAGGGAAAGTTGACATCAGCTGGTCTTGGCTCTCTGATACTTTCCAGATTTTAACATTTTAGGGTTATCAGCAAGGGGTCCTAGCAGAGTGGCTCTTGACTTTGGATTTCATCTCCCCAGGGTTTTACAATGTCTGATTTTTCTTGACCTTGCAGGTTATGTTAAGTAGCCTGTATTTTGAAGGGAAGAAGAGAACTAAGTCCTTGCATGAGAAGATTTCACTGCACTTTTGTTTTTTTTAACTCATGTTTTAATAGTTTGACCATGTTTTAAAATGAGTTGGTTTGGACATGTAGGAGCAGGGACCACAGAAGTTGCATTTGAGGTATGTGGCTGTGAGTGCACCAGCATTCTGCTGAAGACTCAAGGCTCTGCCCGGCTAAGTCTTGTCAGATTCAGACCCAAGCACCACTAAGAAGCTTTTAGGCCAACTCTAAACTAACTGTAAGGTGAGATCCCAGTGTTCAGTTCATGGTGATTGCATTTTAGCTAGCTCTCAGGCTCCTACTGCTGTGTGCAACTGTTCTGTGGGAAAAGTTCTTTGTAGTCATTTGTCATCTGAGCCAATGTTCATACAAGTCAGTGGAAAGTTTCATTCTGCTGATGCCAATGGAATTTAGGTCCGGCACTGTTTCTTGCAATGATTAACTTGTCCTGGTTGTCAAAGCTAGTAGTTTCTTTCAATTGCAAAGGGTATATGATTAACTGAAGAAAAAAACCCCACACCCTAATTTAAAGTAACTGGAACAGCTACTATCTTCTAGCATGTGTTAATGCAACTAAAATTAGGTAATCTTGCATGAAGTAGTATCAGGGGCAAAGTGACATGAAGGAAACGGTGTGTCTAAACCCATGGAAACTTGAGACTTCCCTCTAGTAGAAATAGTTCATATTTGAGGCTTTCTTTCTTTCTTCCAAGCAGATTTCACCTCATGGTTTGGACGTGTGATGTAATGCTGGCCCTTGAACCCCAGGCTGACCTTGAACTTGCCTCCTCAGTGCTTTTGATCACGTCAAACCTGGCCACATCTCACTGACATCTATGTACAACTGATGGATGTCAGGCTGCAGCTTTTAACTCCCTGCATGACTCTGCCTCTTTGGCACCAGGGTCTCCTCCTCAGAGCAGGAAAACAAAGATTTTTTTCACCTTCAAGCACTGATGTGAGCTGCAGGAGCCTGGTCAAGACCAACCTATCTTTCACTGTTTCTACAGTGAACAGTAAACCAGCAAAGTTGGGTTTTGGATCCAGATCCCGGTTGTTCAATCCCAAGTATGTATTGTCCTTCTGACTGTGTGGCTGCTTTGGGCTCTACCAGCAGCCAAAACACACATCATGGCCACATTTCTCCGTATGTATTATAACTGACCAGTCTGCCACTGAAGTGAGTGAGCTCAGCCTCACCTCTTCTCCTTTCTGCCGAAGCAGAACTCTTGTAAATTGACAGCAGTGCACATTTGCAGTGGTTTATCATTTGTTTAGTGTATCAGATGTCATTTTTACATACCCTCCTATCAGATGTCATTTTTACAGCCCAGCAGTTGATTTTACTTTAAAATTGGCAATGGAGCATGGGGCTAATACCACATCAGAAGTCCCACTGAGTAGCAAAAGGACATATTACTCTGGCCAGTGTAGTTTCATCCTGGTTGCAAAATGGTGAAGTCCTGGGTGAACACAGCCTAAGATGACCCTTCTGATGTCTCAGGGCCCATCAAATGTGCCCATGAAACCTGACCTTTAAAGGAGAAGGAATTCTGATGACTCACCCAAAGAGAGGAGGAGCCCATTAATCCATCTTTGTAAGCCAAGGAAAGCATCTGCTAGAAAGCCATCAAGCTATTAGTGTGAGTTGGGGGAACAGGTTTGGGGAAGAGTGACTTCTCTCCATGCTATGGTGTCCCATTTTAGAGGTAGCCATCTCCTGAACTGTATTTTGCATGGCTTTAGATTGATTGTGTTTGTTAGGGAAGAAGAGATAGCACTGTCTGGCTGGGAAGATAAGGTGGGAAAAGATAACTAACTCAAGGAAGAGAATCTAATCATTAAGTATCTCAAGTCCAGTTTTCAAGACTGCTAACTGTTCTCATGGTCTAAAGGGATTAGAAAAAGAGCAGCAAGAGCAAGCTTTGGTCCTCTGTTGTGTTGCTTTGTCTGTTAAATGCTGACTGATTGGTGTTTGTTGCAATTAATGGCTTTCAACAGGCTGGAAAGGTGGGCCTGGGTGAACCTAATGAGGTTCAACACTGCGAAGTGTCAGGTCTTGCCCTGGGGCTGGAGGAATCCCAGACATATATACAAACAGAGCTCCTGGACAGCAGCCCTGCTGAGAAGGACCTGGGGGTTCTGGTGGATGAAAAACTTAACATGAGCCAGCAGTGTGCTCTTGCAGCTCAGAAGACCAAGGGTATCCTGGGCTAGATCAGAAGTGGGGTGCCAGCAGGGATAGGGAGGGGATTGTCCCTCTCTGCTCTGCCCTCGTGAGGCCCCACCTGGAATCCTGTGTCCAGAGCTGGGGCCTGCAATACACGAAAGATGTGGAACTGTTGGAGAGGGTTCAGGGGAGGCCATGGAGATGATTAGAGGGGTGTAGCACATCCCCTATGAAGAGAGGCTGAAGGAGCTGGGCTTGTTCAGCCTGGAGAAAAGCAGAGAAGGCTGTGGGGGGACCTCATTGTAGCCTTCCAGTCCCTAATGGGAGAAGAGAAACAGGAGGGGAATCAGCTTTTTAAAAGGGCAGAGACTGGCAGGACAAGGGGGGTGGAGTGAAGCTGAAGGAGGGAAGGGTTAGATGAGATATTAGGGGGAAGTTCTTTACAGAGAGAGGGGTGAGGTGCTGGAACGGGCTGCCCAGAGAGGTGGTGGATGCCCCATCCCTGGGGGTGTTCAAGGCCAGATTGGATGGGGCCCTAGGCAGCCTTGTGTAGCTCCAGGCCTGGAGATTGGTGGCCCTGTCTGTGGCAGGAGGTTAGAGCTCTGTGATCCTTGGGGTCCCTTCCAACCCAGACCATTCTATGATTCTGTGATCAAGGTTCCTGAGAAGTGTGTTGCGTTTGTTTTTTTCTCAGAGGTTGGAGGATTTTACACATAGGCCTGAGAAATGAAGCTTAACAGGATTTTTGTTGTCTCATGTTTGTTTCTTTTGTCAGGGAACGAATGGGAAATTCATATTCACTAATTGCTTATGTTTGTTCTAGATGGGATACACTCCTTTGCACGTTGGCTGCCACTACGGAAACATAAAAATTGTTAATTTCCTGCTGCAGCATTCTGCAAAAGTCAATGCCAAAACGAAGGTGAGTTTCCTGCCCCAGCCTCACTCGTTCAGTGGGGGCAGCTTGCACGCTGTGCCTACTGCAGCCTTTTCCTTTCCCTCTGCCTGCAGAA
Source organism: Zapornia atra (assembly GCA_013400835.1). Lineage (NCBI taxonomy): Eukaryota > Metazoa > Chordata > Aves > Gruiformes > Rallidae > Zapornia > Zapornia atra. The sequence goes on from VZTU01015590.1 coordinate 265,243, forward strand.
CGGGTACACACCACTGCACCAGGCTGCGCAGCAAGGGCACACCCACATCATCAACGTCCTGCTCCAGCATGGCGCAGCGCCCAACGAGCTCACTGTGGTAAGTGATGGGGGGGCCACCGCCAGATTGCTGCTTTCCCTTCAGCCTCAGTTGTCCCACCCCACATAGAGCATCTGAGCAAGGGAAGTATGGGGGAAAAAAGTGTGTGTGGCAGGAGGGGAAAAGAGCAGACAAAACCTCTTCCCAGAGGCTCTGTGTCCTCTGTGCCATCATGGATACTGGAGCAGCAAACATCGGAAAAATCTCTTCACTTTCACCCCGTTTCTGTAAAGGGTTAAAAACTTACACACCCTGCTACCCAAAAGATACTTATTTCAGCCACCTACACACAAATGTTTATTTGGCTTTCATTGTGCGTTCTTTTACAGTTAATTAGTGGCTTCTATACCTTTCCTTGCTAACATTCAGCTTTTGTTACGAACCTTTCAATTGCTAGAATGGAAACACTGCCCTCGCCATCGCGAAGCGACTTGGCTACATTTCAGTTGTTGACACATTGAAGGTGGTGACAGAAGAGACCATGACTACAATTGTAAGTACATCTCACTTCAGCACTGAATGGAAGAATTTTTCCTAAGCCTGTGATTTCGACTTTGTTCAGTTACATATCTACCAAGATTCCAGGTCTATTCCCACCTATTTCCTTCTAGCAGTATGAAGCGAATATTAAGCGGAATGTGAGCAATCTATTTTTAAGGTAGTAGTAGCTGTCAGGATGCATGCAGAAAAAGTACCAACCAAGCAGAAAATGTACAGTGTAAATGACTGGTCCCAGTTCCCGTGTTTTTTCCACACATCTTGCTGTTTAGAACATAAAACACAAAAATATGGGCTGGTTTGTAGTTGAAAAGACATTCCTACAGACTTGTGTAAATAGAAGCTGCGTCTGCCTTTTCAGCTTGTATTCAGCCTAAGAAAACCATTCCCAATCTAAAAAGTGGTTGGAATTTACATTGAAAAGCACCTCATTGCATGGTTTCTGATGTCTTCTAAAAGATGGTGAAAGGCTGTCTTCTGCAAGCAGCCACTGTCAGCTCCCGCCACCCCAGATGTCCATTCGCTGATGGGTACATGAACTCCAGCTCGTCTCTCTTGCCTCTCAGGAAGGCTTACTACATCGCAAGCCAACAGAGATTAAAGGGACTAGCAATGGTTAAATAGCACCCGCTCTCAGAAGAGTGGTGATTCACAGAATCCAAAACATTTCTCAGAAAGATCTTTTGTTCACTGACTTTTTTGCCAAATCACTCCATGAAGAAAACAGGTGAGGAACCTCCATGCACTGCTCTAGTAGCGAGGCCAAAATTCTTAGGAGCGTTGGCTCCAAATTTGCTTTTTCCTTTTGGCAACTCTGTTTCTGATTGAAAAGGAAAAGAGAAGTATATGCATGGGTGTATTTTGGGGCTTACTGGAGAAAGAAAACAGTTACCGTGTGTTCTGTGTTTTGTCATTGCCCGTTTGTGTGGCCTGTCAGTACAAGCAGGTGGTTGCGGTACGACAAGCATTTGGCAGATTTCAGCTCTGCTTCTGCATGAGCCTTTTCTTCCTGTGACTTTCCTGGCTGTGGCCTATAATTTGGTGGCTTACAGAAAATCCGCCACACGAAAGACAAATTTCAGAACAATAAAACATAAAGGAACATGCCAGAAGATAGATCTCCTTTCTAGGTTTTCTCAGAAACACGTTTCTTTCTAGAAAGATTCAAAAATAGCTTTCTGCTATTTTCTGAAAAATTTGATGGAGAAGATGATAGGGTGTACCATGAACTTGAATGATTGCTTAGTATGGAGCTAGATAGCTGCAGGAAAAGTAAACCCATTCCTTTATGCTAGGGATTGCGCAAGGTCGTTCTTAGCTCATAGAACCAAGAAGCTGGAGGAGTTTGTGCTGCATTGGATGGCTGATACCTTGTTTCTGTAGAGGAAGAAATGTAGATAGACAGTCGGTCAACCTGTGAATGGCGCTAGAAGAAATGTGCCCCTGTACTGGGTATTGGTGAGGCTGCACCTCGAGTCCTGTGTCCAGTTCTGGGCCCCTCACTACAAGAAGGACATTGAGGTCCTGGAGTGAGTCCAGAGAAGGGCAACCAGGCTGGGGAAGAGGCTGGAGGGAAAATCCTGTAAGGAGCAGCTGAGGGAGCTGGGGGTGTTCAGCCTGGAGAAGAGAAGGCTGAGGGGAGACCTTATCCCTGCCTCCACTGACCTGACAGGAGGGTGCAGAGAGGTGGGCGATGGTCTCTTCAGCCAGGGGACAGGAGATGGGACAAGGGGAAATGGCCTCAAGCTGCCCCAGGGCAGGGCCAGAGTAGATGTTGGGAAAAAGTTTGGAAGTCTAGATGTGAAATCTGATTTACAACTGAGCTTAATTCAGTTGGACTGCTGCGACTTCTTTTTTGACGCTTGTGGCTAAACAACTCCCAAAGGTAATTATAAAGAAACCAGGGATGAACAGAACTATTTTTACCATAATTTATACTCAGTCACCCATAAAAAAATCCAGTAATGCCTTGAGAAAACAAAACAGTCCTATGAGCTTTATGATGGAGAAGAGGAGGCTGAGGGGATACCTTATCAATGCCTACAATCACCTGGAAGGAGGGTGTAGAGAGATGCGTGTTGGTCTCTTCACCCAAACAACAGGTGATACGAAAAGGGGAAATGGCCTCAAGCTGCACCAGGGTCAGACATTAGGAAAAAGTTCTTCCCTGAAAGGGTTATCAGGCACGGGAACAGGCTGCCCAGGGAGGGGGCTGAGTCGCTGCCCCTGGAAGGGTGAGTAGAAGAGGTGTTCAGGGATATGGTTTAGTAGAGGGCAGGTATAACTGGACTTGATGATCTCAACAGTCTTTTCCAACCTAGTTATTCTGGATTTTGCTAGTTTAAACAGCAGTGTGTTAAAAAGCATTGCTAGTAATTCCCACAAAATCAAATAAGCATGAGGCTTTTTGCAAGTGGTGTGGTGTTTGAGCTTGCAGGAGCTCTTCTGCCTGTGATGGCAGTAGCCCAAGAAACATGAACTGCCAAATGAATATTGATACGGCCAGAGAAAAAAGGAAATATTTTAAAATAACTAGAAATGGGAAAGCTATTTTGTCCTCCTGACCTTGAGAATGATTTCTTATTTGTATATGAAGGATGAGATGTAACAGTGGAGAGAATGAATGTAATACCCCATAAAATGGGAGTGGGTTTTGGGGTTTTTGAGGGGGGTTTTGGTGTTTTGTTGTCTGGGGTTTTTTTAATTCCACTGCGCTCTTTGAGCGGTAACCCTGCAGTCTCCTAAACTTTACCAGTGCTTGCTGTGCCGTACACCAGCTGAAGAGCAAAACGTGCCTGTGTGTGTGATTTGTGGGATAGGCAGGAATTCTAGGAACAGATTTCAGGCATTCCTAACAGGGTCTTTTTCTGCTTCTAGGTTGTGTGGGGTTTTTTTAACATTCATCTTTGAGTCTGAATCAATATAAACATCCAAATGAAAATCAACTAGCTGCCTCTGAGTCTCTTTCATGCCCAAATTCCTTATGGGGTGTCATTGAGCCTGCATGTGGCTACAGTTGTTCTCATTTGTGGGAAAAAACACACAATTCATTCTGAGGCACCTCTCAAAAAATTCACAGACATGAAGCCTGTTCCCAAACTACAGTGTTTTTTCTAATTGCAAAGGAAAAATAATTCTTTCCGAAAGTTTAAATAGAGATTCCTGCTAAAAATTTAGATGACTATTTAAAGAGTCCACCTTAACATGATACTCTTTTCAGTGTGTTCGTTCTTTTGATACCGTCATCTTCTAGGCTTTCTGATGATACTATTCTGCTGTGAAAATGTGAATATAATTTAAAACATAAGTATAGTATTGCCTCTTTCTGTAGTCTTTCTTAATGTGTAGTTCATTGCATGTCTAAAAAGGAAAGCAAATAGGAATCTATAAAAATAAATAATGTTGTGCTAACTGCAGATAAAAATGTCCTACTTTGCATTTAATTTTTAAAAGAATGATAATTTTCAGAAAAATAATGTCTGTGCTCTGAAATGTTTGGTGGTTTTTTTCTTTGACAGACTGTTACAGAAAAGCACAAAATGAATGTACCTGAAACCATGAATGAAGTTCTTGATATGTCCGATGATGAAGGTATTAAATTTTTTTTTTTAAAACCCCACTTGCTTATATCTGTCCCTTATTGATGTAAGAAACATTTAAAAAACCCTCAACAACCAAACATTATTAGCTGGATATGGTCTTTGCACGTTTGTTTTTGGTTTCTAATTATTTTGTTGTTGACATGTTGATAGCCTATGGTTTTATTTAATTATTTTTTTACTTTAAATCATGCAGTGCGTAAAGCCAATGCCCCTGAAATACTCAGTGATGCTGAATATTTGTCAGATGTTGAAGAAGGTATTTGTGCATTTTTGTATTGCAGTGATATTTCACTTAAGCCTCTTTTACTTCATCTGTCTGAAAATTAATCCTTCCAGATCATTTTCTTGTTATTCCACTAATAATTTCTGCTTTACAATTAAGAACGCTTTTTAAAAAGTCTTTAAGCTATTGCTGATAATCCTCTAACTTTTCCTGGACTTTGTTTATCCTGACTTTTTAATCAAATTACCTACGCTTTCCTGGAGTAGTCCTTTTCCTGCTGCTTTTATAAAGTGGGAAATTGCTTTATTATTGTAACTGAAAAATTAAGTCTTAAGCAAAAGGGTCAAATATTGAAACCCTTTGGAAGAAAGAGCTGAGGGTGAAAGCAAACAGCACAAAGAACGAGCTTTTTCATGGTGGTTTTTTGAATTCTGGTGGGGATGCAGCAGTGAAGTGATTGATTAATATTGATTAAGGACCCTTAGCCTGGAAATAAGTATTTTCAGGTTGTTTTCTTTTGAAGTAATACTTCAGCTGTGACATTCGGTAAGAACACACCTACGTTCTGTTTGTCCTGAACAAAGCGGGGTGCTACTTAGGACTCAACGTGTTGGTGTTTGTCACTTTTAAGGAAGTACCTTCTAGCTGCACTTTCACCTGTATCATCCTGTCGAGTGACCTGAAATCTGTGAGTGGCAACAAAACCCTCTGTTTTCAGGGGCTCTGAGTCCCCTGAGCCACGGGCACTAGTGACCCAGCTCACTCCTTGCTGCTGGGCAGGTTCAACATGGCTTCAGTGGTCCCCAAGTATTTAAAACTCCTTTGGCAATTGCTTCCCTTCCCTCTACCAGGATCCCCTGTTAGGGAAGAGCGCCCTGGTTTGGATGTGCAGGACTTCCCTGTGAGTTTCACCAGGAACTGCAGGTTTCCAGTGGCTACAGCAGGACTATGTTCCCAGGTGACATTCAGAAACAGAAAGGTCTTGAGTAGACAAAGAGAAAAACAGTGTCCTGTAGGCATTTATGTGAGTCCTGATGCACTTAGAGCTGCAGTTTTTTCTTCCCTAGTAGGAAAAGAACTGGGTTCAATTTTCTTGCACTTCTTTAGTTAATCTCTCTTTCTTCATCCCTAGCGATATATTTACTTTTAATTTTGACAGCACTTAAGCAGTAAGAGGCAAACCTCCCCCCCCCCCAGATATTTATGTTCCTTGTGTGCAGCTCTTGTTTAATTCATGGATTGAGGCTTTTGGGTTGTTTTCAGCTTGTCATTGTGTTCCTGTTGCAAATGGATAGTGTTCTTACCGTACACCTGTGTTTTCAAAATACCTCTCGTAGGCTATTGTGCTGCTCCAAATACCCTATTGTTTTAACTGACTGGAACGCTGATGTATAACAGCACCAGTTAATAGAGCTCTGCAGAGCGTGCAGCGAGGGACAGATGAGAAACACTCCTATACACGTCCTGAATGTCAGAACAAAAGATACAAACTGTGTCTCTTTAAGTGTGGTATAATTTGTTAAGGCCAAAGGCAAAGCCTGCAGGGATGCGAGAGATCCGTGGGAGGTTTTTATAGTCACTAACTCTGTTTAACAAAAATCGAAACAAACCAAAAATTAAGAATGCAGGCAATGCGATCAATGCCTTGCCTAGAGACTGTGTTCTGCACCCGTGCTGTTCCTAGGGAGGCTAAGAGACTGATTTACACCTAACTGGGTTGTTCTAAAGCCTAAGGCTGAAAGGGAGCTCTTAAATCAAATACTAGGTGTTTTATTACTCACAGAGGGCTGTGCTGCCATTCAGCAAGACTGAGACAGGCTGGAGAGTTGGGCCGGTAGGAGCTTAATGAGGTTGAACAAGGGCAAGTGTAGGGTCTTGTATCTGGGAAAGAACAACCCCAGGTACCAGTTCTGGTCTGGAGCCTGGCCTGTTGGAGAGCACAGTATGGGAGAGGGACCTGGGGATCGTGGGGGACAGCAGGATGACCATGAGCCAGCAATGTGGCCCCATGGCCAATAAGACTGATGGCATCCTGGGGTGTATTAGAAGGGGTGTGGTTAGTAGGTCGAGAGAGGTCCTTCTCCCCCTCTCTGCTCTGCCCTGGTGAGACCACACCTGGAATGTTCTGTCCAGCTCTGGGCCCCTCAGCTCAAAAAGGACACAGAACTCCTTGAAAGACCCCAGTGCTGAGCCACCAAGGTGATGAAGGGGGTGGAACACCTTCCTTATGAGGAGAGGCTGAGGGAGCTGGGCCTCTTTAGCTTGGGGAAGAGGAGACTGAGGGGTGACCTCATTAATGGTTATAAATACATAAAGGGTGAGAGTCAGGAGGACGGAGCCAGGCTCTTAGTGATGGCAGCGATAGGACAAGGGGCACTGGCTGCAAGCTGAAGCAGAGGAAGTTCCATGTGAACTTCAGGAGGAACTTTTTCTCTGTGAGGGTGACAGAGCCCTGGGACAGGTTGCCCAGAGAAGTTGGGGAGTCTCCTTCTCTGGAGACATCCAAACCTGCCTGGATATGTTCCTGTGTGATTTAGTCTGGGTGATCCTGCTCTGGCTGGGGGGTTAGACTAGATGAGCTTTTGAGATCCATTCCAACTCCTAACATTCTGGGATTCTGTGATTAATCTAGGCTGGAGCACTCCAGTGTTCAAGGCATGCAGTGACTTACAGGCTCTGAGGTAATAGCCTCTGGCCTGCTTCCCTTTCCTGTCTGGCGCATCTGCAAAGACAATACACCGATGTCCATCCCCACAATAATTCCCCGGTGTGACCGGGTATTTATACACAGCTCATCCACGTAGACCGGTCGAAACAAATATGTGCAGGATGGGAAGGCACCCTGACAAATCTGAGCTCTCCCTCGCTCATGTTCATCCATGTCATAGGCCAAAACTCCTCCGTGAGAGAAACTCGTTTAATGGATTCTCAGTATGTCACAATCCTCCAGGTTTCTCTCATAAGAGAAATTGAAGGCTCAGAAAGTAGAATCTCAGAGCCAAATGTCAGGAAACTGTTTCCTTGTGCTTATGTCTCGCTGTGCCCGCTAAGTAAGTATTTACATGGAAATTGTGTAGTTTTTCTTCCCTGCCAAGGACAGTTTGCTTTTGGAGTTGGACTTGTTGAGAGATGTTTTCCTCCTTTTCCTAGACTACTTTCTGGCAAATCTGCTGGTGTGAGTGGAAGTGCTGGGAAAATGCTGCACCACAGAAGAGAAATAGTGGGGGTTCTGAAAGATGCGAATGTGATTTTGGAGTGGGGGTGGAAATTGAAGGCTCATCTTCGTATGTAGCAGAATGTTTGTAGAAGAATACTGAGCAATTCCCATGCATGCTGAATGTGTGCTCTACTTTATTTTAATATTGGAATCTTGCAAACATGAAGAGGAGAATCTCCAGCCCTTACTGGGTGCAGGGGGAACATTAGCGACAAGGGATGAGGACAAGGCTGAGGTTCTTAATTCCTTCTTTACCTCAGTCTTTAATAGTAAAGATGGATATTCCCTGAGTACTCATCCTCAGGAACTGGCTGACAGGGAGGGGATGAATAAGAAAGTTCCCATGGTTCAGGAGGAAATGATTAGCGACCTACTTGGCCAGTTAGATACCCACAAATCGATGGGGCCAGATGGGATTCGCCTGAGGGTGCTGAGAGAGCTGTCAGATGTGCTTGCCAAGTCCCTTTCCATCATCTATCAACAGTCCTGGCAGACTGGGGAAGTTCCACTCTACTGGAGGTTGGCAGATGTTACACCCATACATAAGAAGGGCCGGAAGAAGGATCCAGGGAACTACAGGCCTGTCGGTCTGACCTCAGTCCCAGGGAAGATCATGCAGAGGGTCATCTTGGGAATTATCATGCAGCACATGCATGATGGCCAGGGGATCAGGCCCAGTCAACATGGGTTTACAAAAGGTAGATCCTGTCAAACTAACCTGAATTGCCTTCTGTGACAAGGTGACCCACTTAATGAATGAGGGGAAGGCTGTGGATGTGTCTACCTGGACTTCAGCAAAGCCTTTGACACGGTTTCTCACAGCATTCTGATTGAGAAACTGGCTGCCACTGGCCTGGACAGGGGGACCCTCAGCTGGGTTAAAATCTGGCTGGATGACCAGGCCCAAAGGGTCGTGGTGAATGGAACCAAATCCAGCTGGAGGCTGGCCAAGAGTGGCAGCCCCCAGGGCTCAGTCTTGGGTCCAGTTTTGTTCAACACCTTTATCAATAACCTGGATGAAGGGATTGAATGCTCCCTCGGTAAGTTTGCAGGTGACACTAAGCTGGGAGGAAGTGTTCATCTGCCTGAGGGTAGGGAGGCTCTTCAGAGGGATCTGAAAAGACTGGACCAATGGGCTGAGACCAGTGGGATGAGGTTTAACAAGGCCAAGTGTAGAGTGCTGCACATGGGACATAACAACCCCATCCAGCACTACAGGCTGGAGGAGACAGGGTGGAGAGCTGTCAGGCAGAGAAGGACCTGGGGGTGTTGGTTGAGCTGCAGGCTGAATATGAGTCAGCAGTGTGCCCAGGTGGCCAGGAAAGCCAATGGCATCCTGGCTTGTATCAAAAATGGTGTGGCCAGTAGGTCTAGGGAAGTAATAGTGCCCCTGTATTTGGCCTTGGTGAGGCTACACCTCGAGTGCTGGGTCCAGTTCTGGGCCCCTCACCATAAGAAGGACATTGAGATCCCTGAGCGAGTCCAGAGAAGGGCAACCAGGCTGGGGAAGGGGCTGTCCTATGAGGAACGGCTCAGGGAGCTGGGGACAGCAAGCAATGGAAGCTGATACAACGAGGGGTGAGATCATATGAGCAGTGAAGGGGAAAAATCCCAAACCAAAGAACAGTTCAGTGTTGAATGACAGTCATCAAGAAACAATTATTGTTGAACTTTTATGGTTTTTTTAATTTGATCTTTAGTGGATAACAAACTTTTGGGTGTAGATAAGGACAGTGGTTTAAACCCATTTATTGGAGATTCCCCTCTCAGCAGGAGTAAGTATTGTGCTAATCAATTCCTGGCAGATTAGATAGATGTCCTAGCAGGACATGAGTGCACTGCCTGATCCCTGAGTAGGTGCTGAGGTACAGTGGCTTGAGTGCTTTTAAGATGGGTCAGGGCATCCCTATCCATGAAAGTATCTTATTGGTCATTTTAGGGAGGTTGATTTGTTATATTTTTATGCTCAGAGTTTCTGAGTTTCTTTGTCTCCAGAAAATGTTACAGGTTTATACAATTTCAGCAATTTGGGATTGGGTTTTCTCTACACTTGTGTGAAACTAAAACCTCAGCCACATATAGAAGCATCCCGCTCGTCCCTGTGCCTGTACTTCTTTTGCTAGCAGGAAGCTCTGGCCAGGCTGTGGCAAGGGAGCAGCAAAAGCTTCAGGGATCTTTAGCAAAGCAATGACAAATGCCCATTTGTATCCATTACTAGGATTAAATTTGTTTTGGGCCTTTTCCCAAGCTATGCAATGCCTTCTGTCCTGCTGCCAGCGAGCCTGTATCTCTTGATGGCCTCTAAAAAGAGGCAACTACCTTGCATCCTTGCAGTTCCCAGCTATAAGAGATGTGCTGAGGAACCAGAAAAGTGAGGAAAACATGGGAAAAAGTGACAAAGATGATTAGAGGTATGGAAAAGCTTCTTGAATAGAAAAGAGTAAAGGGAGTAGGACTGTCTATCTCAGACAAAAAATATAGCTGTGTGAGGGATAGGATAGAAGATATAAATAGTGGGTGGCAAAATGAACAGTCATGCTGCCTCTCCAGAAGTCCAAGAATAGGGGGCATCAGTGAAACCAGCAAGAGGCTGAAAAGATTCAGCTTAAAAGGGCTGCTCTTCCTGCAACAGGTAGTTGAATCATGTGGCTTCACGCATGTGTCTGTGGTGTGGGGAATGCACGAAAGTTTAGATGAGTTCAAAGTGTAACTGGAAGAACTTGAAAAGGGGGAAAAAAAGCAAATGCCTGTTCATGACTGCGCAAACCTCTCTAGAAAATAATGTGCTTAAACCCCTGCCAGCTAGAGAAATGTCCCAGAGGACTTCTACTGTTTTGTGTTCTTTTATTCTTCACTGAAGAAGTGTGACTGCTGTCAGAGACAAGGTATACCTGAACTTATTGGCCTCAGCTTTGACCTGCTGCACTATTTTTTTCCTGGATTTCGAACAGTTTCCTATACTCGGGATAGCTATTTTATCCCAGTGTTAACAGGAACATCATCTTTCTTCAACACATGACACGTTATGAAAGGAAGGGAATTGAAGCAAAGCAACGCTGTTTTCCTTCTTCGGTGGGTTTGCCTTGATGCCTCACTTCTTGGACGTTTCTCTGTTATTTAGTATTTAAGGTGAATCTTCTCTTCGCTTTTCCATGGGACTTCTCTGCAGGAGTACAGCCTGCTGTGAGCAAACACTGACTAGTTACCTGAAACGAAGAGGATTAAGCTGCGGCACCTAATTAAACAGAGCCGGGGATTTGCCAAAACGTGCACCACCCATTTTGCTCCAGCCTCCCACGATCACAAAACAATGTCTGGAATTCTTTGAAATTGCCACTCCTAGATGCAGCTTTTCCTTTGATGAGAGTATTTCATCAGGGTAATCCTGCTCTGGGCGGATTAGCTGCAGAAAAGGATATGGTCTAATGTATTTTGCAGCTCGACTGGAATAGCTTTCTATCATTCTCCACCTTGCCTTCGACAAACGATGCTCGCTCCCAAAGAAAACGCGTGTCCGTTCCTTTACGGAGGCGCAGCTCTCGTCTTCAGGTGTTGCAGTGGCAGAAGGTTTTTTTACCCGGTTTGCAGCCGCTTCCAGGCGCCCGTATCTCTGCCCCTCTCCCGGCGCCCCATCACCTCCCAAACTGCGCTCCATCTTTCTCAAGCCCCTGTTATCTTCTCTCCGGACAGAAGCACTCCACGCTGGGCAGGGAGACGCCGTGGAAGCCGTACCCACGGAGCAGCTGGGGCTCAACTACCGCCCGTCCCT
>VZTU01015590.1:280718-298958 GCA_013400835.1 Zapornia atra
TTTTTTTTTGGGGGGGGGGGAGGTCAGCCTTAGAGAATATCCTTCTGTTATAGCAAATATAACTTGATTTCTTTATGTCCTTTATCATGTAAAAGTCTGCTTAATGTACGCCTACAGTGCATAATTAAGATCCCAGTTCTGCTTCCAGCGCAAGGAGGAATGCGTGCTAAGGGGCTAGAGAAGTTCGATTAACAGCAATAAAATGCATGAAATGAGTTGTAGAGTTTTGAGTCTGGAAAATGTTGCCAGTTCAGAAGTGTAACCTGTTGTTTGGTGTTGCTTTTTATTAATTCACATTTTTTACTCCTCGTTGGTTTGTTTCTTTCATGTCACGTAGCAAGCATGTCTAGGCCTGCAGCATGTTTTAGCACATACCATAATGTATCTTCCAGGGCTAAGTGTAACACACTCCTACTTTGATTTACTCGCACCACATTCCGAGCCATCGTAGTTATTTCTAAATAGTCTAACAGGCACAAAATAACCTCCAAAGCATCGGAATGTGTGCTTAATCATCAATAAGCAGATTCCTTTTCTTCCTACTTTCAAAATTGTTATCCTTTCTCCCCACTATGTGAATAACTTGGGTGTTCATACCAAAGTCAAAAGTGGTTCAGCCACAAAGAGAACGACAGCACATAAAATTTGCTCTTAGTTAAACCTGCTTCTTCGACAATCCAAGCCGTATGGGCAGGTACTGGAACCTACCCACAGCTCCCCCGAGACCTGTCTTCATGGGTGTCCTTTTAGGGTTAGGGCGTGAAGACATTTATCAAAGTTCATCTAAATACTTGAATACACTTTTCTGGATTTATTCCAAAGCCGCCAAAGCAGTAAACAGCTGTTGTGATTTTGCTTATGTTTATTGTAGGGAAGGGGACATTTAACTACAGTCAACTACTTACCATTCCATTTTTTATTTCCCTGGTATTTATCTCACGGATTATGTATATTTTGCCATTTTATGCTATCCCTGGAAGTTGCATGTATTAATTTTTTATTTTTATTTTTTGTTCATCTCATTGTCATCTGCACTTTCTATGATAAATCGTAAATACAACCAGCCTCCGCTCCTTCAGTTCGGATAGGTCCTACACACTGAACAGAAGTTCTTACGCCCGGGACAGTATGATGATCGAAGAGCTGCTGGTACCAGCAAAAGATCAGGTATGTGCTGCGTCTCTGTCACCAGGTTTTCATGCTTCGTGTTTCTAGGGAACGATGGCCTGCGCACTCAGCTGTGCTTGCAGGTTATCCCCACTCTCTTAACTATGGAAATAGAAGAAAGCAGCTGAGAGAAAGAAATCGTGGGTTTACCACGTTCTGGTTTTGATCCTGCAAGACACACGGTGATGGGGTCCCAAACCAAAAGAGTCCTTAAGGAACAGTCACGTTTCTGAGACTGGGGTTGTCCATTGAAGCCAAGGGGAGCATCCAAGAGATTTAAAATTCCGTGTATCCTTGGAGTGCTTTGGTAACCCGGGAGCCATGTGTTTTACACTGAGCAACCTTTGTCTGTACTGTGTAGCCCAGGGGATGCGTTCACTCGTTCTGTCTGCATGGAGGGGACTCCAACCGTTGTCCTTGTTTTTCCACTCTTGGGAAGAATTTGGCCTGTAAAGATGAAGCTATTATGTGCTAACCAGTTTATGTGTCTTCCAAACATTTGTGTAATGACTAATGCAACAAAAGCAGAATCTTTTGACCTTATTATAGCATGGGAAAGTATTTCTAAAAGCTAATGCTGGAGATGATAGGGTACTGCCGGCTTTGTTTGTGAAGTTCCTCGGCACTTTGCTTGGTAGACTTGCTTGTATTTTCAAATCTAACTCAAGAGTTTCTTGATACACAGAAGCCAGACAGCTGCTAAGAAGCTGGGTGGAAATTCTCATAGAAATCTTTATTTGGGAATTCAAGGACTGTGGAGTAGAACTGTGGTTTATGTCCTGGATGAATCACAGGTTTCCTGTGCTGTTTTCAGAGGTGCCTCTCAGCAGCGGCAAATATTGCTGCACAGGGGGTTATTGACCTCAGAAGATGCTTTCACGGGGGGAGAAAGGGTCTGCAGAGCAGGACTCATGTATTTTAAACCTTGATGGTATTAGTGCATGAATCGTAGTGTAGCACAAGTCAGCCAGTTTTCCCACCACTGTTGCACAGAGTTTTGGCAGCACAGTGACAGTGGCAGAAATTGGATTCCAGCTTTAGCAACTTAATGCTTATTATTAGGTTGTCGATTTAAAGGGAAATGCTATAAAGCTCCAACAGCCTTGATTTGCAATGGCCAGCCAGGGAGAGTTTCCCAACGTTGCATGGCAGTAATTTCTTTGCTTTTCTTTGGTTTGAAGGCAGAAAATAGAATCTGCAACTGCTGGCACTGGGAACAAGGAATGGTATTTCAGGGCCAAGAACCTCAAGTTACACTGACACTTCCCACTCCTAAGCCTTCCTCAAGTCTTCCTGATATAATGGAAGCTTCAGAGGAGAGGAAGGTTCTTTGGTCTGAGAACATATTACATTGGTTTATGATTCGGTTTTTGTAACTACCATCAATACAGACAACATTCATTGAGCAGCCAGGGTGCGTCTGACTGCATAGCAAGGTTTAAACCCAGCACTATGCTGCATGACTCCTACAGAACAGCGTCCAAAGCACGTGCTGTTAACCTGGTTTGTGTTACAGAATTCCACCAGAAAGCTAAGAACTGCTTATCTGGGCGGGGAGGTGTGGCAGTGACACCACACCATGTTACAAGAGCTGTACTTTAGGGCAAACTTTGTATTCTCTGTGAATGGTCATGGAGCTCTCTGCTGTCAGGAGAATCTCTCACAGTGCTGTGGCTGAGCAAGAGTGTAGGCTGGTTTTGTTGCCTTTACGACCGTCGTGTTTTTGTGATCCCAGTTTCTGTCCAGCAACAATTGTGCAATTATTGCAGCTCAGCACTGGTCCAAATTTGTCAATAAAATGAAGCCAGGCTGGGGGCCTCTCTGCTGTAAAGGTTATTCTAGTCTTAATCCTCTAGACAAACTTCAAGTCTCTCAAGTCCAGGAAGGGATCAAGGAATGGTGAAGTTGGTGGTGGAAAAAAAGTCAGTCCTGTTGTGAGAGGTTACTAAGACCACGATCCCCTGGAAAACAAACAGCAGTAAAGCAGCAGAGCATCTTCATGAAAAAAGGAGCACAGCTAAAATATTCTGCCAGGACTTCTGCCATACTTTGAAGTCCTGACAAAATAGTCTGTCCTCTGGAATTCCTGTGTTCTTCAGCCCAGACCTGTGGTGATAAACTTCACAGCTTTGTGATTGAAGTGGGAGGAGTGCACTTGGGAGATGAAGAATACCCCTGCCTCTCCCCTACCCATCCCTGCCTCTGTACGTTGCCAGGCTTCTAGATAATCTCTTCTATGGCAGTAGAAAACAGAGATAATCTCCACCTTGTCTTCTCTCAGTGGCATTCACAGGAACAAAGAGGGTCAAAACCCATATCCTAAAAATCCATCTGGAAGCTGATAGGAATTAAGGCTGGTTTGGGCTATCACACTACTTTGAAGGAGTGAGCAATTCCCTGTTGTGTTTCTCTTCTTTTGTAAGACTCAGATCTGTCATGGCAACAGCAAAGGCTCAGAGTCAAGCGAATTAATTTTATTACAAATATAAGTATATCAAAGAGTAAGAGGGCATTTGTCAACCTCTTGATTAGGTTGAAGTAGAAGATCCCACAGCTGCCTCTCCCCAAGATCACTGGGAGACTTGGGAGTCTGTAAAAAGAGTCAGATGAAGATTTGAAACCCATCTTTACTGAACCTGACTGCCAGCATAACATGTTGGCTAAGAGAGAGAAGTTTCTAATAATCATAAAATCATGGACTGGTCTGGGTTGGAAGGAACCCCAAGGATCAAAGAGCTCCAACCCCCTGCCACAGGCAGGGCCACCAACCTCCAGGCCTGGATCTACCCAAGGTTGCCCAGGAACCCATCCACCCCAGCCTTGAACACCCCCAGGGATGGGGCACCCACCACCTGTCTGGGCAGCCCGTTCCAGCCCCTCACTGCTCTCTCTGTAAAGAACTTTCCCCTAATACCTCATCTAACCCTTCCCTCTTTCAGCTTCACTCCATCCCCCTTGTCTTGCCGTTGTCTTCTCCTTTTAAAAGCTGATTCCCCTCCTGTTTCTCTGCTCCCTTCAGGTACTGGAAGGCTGCAGTGAGGTCCCCCCACAGCCTTCTCTTCTCTAGGCTGGACAAGCCCAGTTCCCCCCCCGAGAAGTCATGGTATTCTCTATTTTTTGCATGCAGGGGTTCATTCATGACCCTGTAGAACAGGGATGCCCGAGTCCTGGCCATGCTGTACCTAATAACATGGCTGGAGCAAAGCTAAAATTTCTATGTCCTGGTGCGTTACCATGGATGCAGCAACTCGGACCAAATCCGAACTACTTTCTCCATGGAATAATTTACATCAGCCTCTGAATTTAATCAGCCACAGGCAGGATGAATCAGGCTGTCCATTACATAGCAGCTTGCTGCATTTCTTCTGTCTGGATAAATTCATCTGGGAGGAAGCAGAAATTCTTCTGTTAGCTGAACTCTGATATGACACAGCCTGGATATTTGGTTATGTAACCACTGGGATCCTTGCCAGCAGAACCATCAGTATTTTTATTTGAGCATTTGCATCTAAGGATGCCACGCCCTTTCTCCATGTATATTTAATCTACCTTGGTCCAGGGAGGGAACACTGGGACTTGACCAAATGTAGGATGAATCCAGTGATTTGATGTCACTGATGATGTACCATCTTCTGGACTGCTCATATCGCAACTTATACAGGAAGATGGGGTTGGGGTTTTTTTGCCTGCCTGGAAAATCCAGCACCTCAACGGACTAACAAAATGAGATCAGCAGATGTGCGCTGCCTGTAAGATGCATGTGTCCAACTATTAGCTTTTCCTACTCTGTTTCTCTGCCAAAATTGTTGGCTGCAGACTTTGTGCTTTTGCAGGCTGGGAATATGGCCCAAAGGTCTGTTTGAGCGCACATTGTCAGAAAGGCATGTGTCAGAAAACACAGTTACCTGGTATCTGAGCATGGAGGAACAGAGCGAGGAACCCCGTGTATGCGTGTTAGCAAACCTACGGTGACTTGGTAGGCATAGTATCTCTATCTACCGCAGATCATCTTAGTGTAGTGGTATTTCCTTAGACTTTAAGTGGCTCTGCCTGAGGAACTTCAGCATTTTTCTTCCATTACAGCAAACCTGTGACCCCATGGTTGCTCCTTGATGTCTGTGCCCTGGT
Source organism: Zapornia atra (assembly GCA_013400835.1). NCBI lineage: Eukaryota > Metazoa > Chordata > Aves > Gruiformes > Rallidae > Zapornia > Zapornia atra. Next base: position 286,014 of record VZTU01015590.1, read on the forward strand.
GCATGCCTGGATCTCGGTGCAGTGACACTGCTACGGCTCAGCAGGCATTTGAATGCAAACACTAAGTCCCGGTGATCTTTGTAACACATTTCTTGCATACCTTTGTTCTGTCCTATTTTTGACGACAATGTTAATCACCAAGGAATGAGTTTATTTTTATTTTTCTAAATATTTACAACTTCTGAGACCAACCATCTGGATCTTACGTTGCTTGGTATCCAAAGTAATAACGTGCTCGATAGGAGCTCTTAGGCAGTTAGATCACTCAGAACAGCAGATATCCCCAGCGATGGCTTTCCTGCCTAAACTGCAGGCTCTTCAGGGAGATGTAGCCCAATCCCAAGTGTTCTATGGGAAACACTTCAAAACTGTCTTCATTAGACTATATTATGATCCATTTTTCAAAACGGTGCTAATTAAAGCCACTGCTGTGCCTTAATTGCCGTTGTTTTAATGGCGTTCATTTTGTCTTTTATGTCTGATGGTGCGATTTGATGTTTAATGTAGGCAAGTTTGCCTCTTCTCATCTGTGCTTGAGCCCTCAGACCTCAAGTACGTATCTTACAGCAAAAAGTTTAATGAAAAACTCTAATAAAAGTTATGCAAGCAAAGTTAGGTGACATTGAGCCATGTGCCTCTGAGTTGGACAGAAGACAAAGCAAAGTTGTACCCTGCAGATATTTCTATTGATTTGCAATAAATGATAATGTTGATGGTTTTCGGAAGGAAACTTGGGATATGCTCATCTGAAATGAAAGAAGAGTCTGAAGAGATGAGGTTTGTGGAAACTCCAGAGTGATGGGAAGGGTTGCAGCTTCTGACCAGCCAACACAACCCCTGTCTGCTCGCTTATTTTGTGGAAACTTCTTAACAGAAGTCTTTTTCTGTGTTTACTACTAACTTTGGCAGACTTAAAATTCATACTGATACTGCAACTCCAAATAACTCATTTGCACTGCCTCGATGTGCCAGTTCATTAAAAGAAAAAAGAAGAAAAGGTGGAAGTAATAAAACTTCCCTTTGTAGAAGTGTGTGCTTGGCTCAGGTTTGACTTGAACTCACGGAATTTGATTTGAAAACAGCCTGTGACGTTTCAGTCTTAACGCTCTGCTCTCTCTAGATGTCTTTGCCCGTAAGCAGAAAACAACCTACTTGCAGGGAACTCTGACATCTTTAACACCATCTCGGGTGAAGATAGTCTGTGTGTATTGCATGACAACTTCACTTTTATTGACGTAATTTCTGAGGGTGCTTCTTCAATTGTTTAGAAGCTTTCAGATTACCCTGGAAGTAAGGGCATCTTGAAGGTTTTGGCTGTTTAATTTCCTAGCAAGAAAAAAAGAAAGAGAAAAACATATTTTACTGGAGCGGCTTTGCTGCACAGGGCACAGGATGAGTGAGTGTGCACGCACGTACCCATGGGCAAGCTGCAAGAAGCGAATTATGCCTCACTGTCTGTCGGATGGGGCAGTTAATTATAGCACTAGCGCTTCACAGGGTTACAGCTATTTTTGTAGAGCTGAGTAGGGACAGCGGCACTCCAGAAAGCAGTGTTCATGCTGGTCATACATGTATAAAGACAAACTAACTCCTGCTCCCATCGGGAGCTTGGTTCAATTCACAGCTTCAACTAAACTCTCGGTGGAGTTTATTTGCAGGTTCTGCTTCAATAAGGACCTATCCAATAGTGTTTTCGGGGCGGGGAGCGGTATGCTGCCTGTCTGAATGGTGTATGATTGCACTAGAAATGGTAATTTATTTTTTTTTTAACCTTGGACACGCAAGTATAGATTGGACAGAGACATAGCTGTAACTGAAGGAAGTGGGAAAAGCAGCAGAAAGAAAGTTGGAGATACGTGAGGTTGATTTGTCTGTAGGTTCCATGTTTCTGTGACGGGATTTCCATTAATTTAACACCACCTGTGATAACTCAGCGCTGTTATATGGAAAGGAGCCAGATCTAAATTTAATAGCATTATATTAACAAGCTTTTATTTAAGACAAATGTTTTTCACGTTAATTTTAAATTTCAACCTATCTCTTTTTTTATTATTATGTTTTTAAGCACCTGACGTTCCAAAGGGAGTTTGATTCCGATTCTCTCAGACACTATAGCTGGGCTGCAGATACCTTGGACAATGTTAACCTTGTTTCAAGTCCCATCCATTCCGGGTAGGTCATTTAACAGATGCCCTTTGTCTTTAAATGTGGAAGGTATTGTTAGCTGAAGAACAAGGCCTGCTGTAATTGCCGATAACGTGTTTATTCCTGCTTCAGTTAAAGCCAGTGGCAAAATTCACGCTGACTTCAATGTGGGTGCTTAATAACAGGAGTCAGTCGAAATTCTTGCATATCAAACCAAAAACTTACTCCTGCGCTTAATTTTCTGAAGGCCAAAATGTTGTAATCCCTCAGGCTTCTCTTGAACTGTTCTGCTTTGCTTTTTCTGTTGCTTGTGCTTTGCCGTTAATTGTCGTAGGATGATTTTGCTTGGATCACATTAAATTATTTGGAAAATAAAATGAGAGTTATAATGTTATGCTTTCTGCACTTTTGTAGAAGGGGGAAAAAATGGGGGAGGGCTTTAGCTTCCTATTTTATTTATGCCTCCAAACTCCTGCCTATACTCCATTATCTGTAGTTTGACTAATGGTACTATTCACTTACTTATGAGTCATCGCTGTAGTTGTGGTGCTTGGCAGTACCACACAGACCTGATTTAAATGCATTGTTAGTAGTAATGTTTGAATGTGTATTGCAAAAATTTACAAATCACTGCTGAAAGGAATCCTTGCGTATTAGGTCGTCTAGCATAAATATTTGTTGTTTAGTTTTCAAGATCAGGCTGTAAAATTTCATCTCCTTTTTAATTTACTTCCCCATTTCATGCCTAGTTACACTGTTATAATGAAAACGAGAGCAGCACATACCAAAAGATTTTGGTTCCGAAAACCAGCAGCAAGTCCCACAAATCTAAAGCTACAGTTCCACAATACAGGGAAGCACCCCTTCTGCTGAACAGATCTATCTCTACAGCCAAGAAATTTTTAACTCTAGGGCTGATAAAATGCTCGAAGTTGCCAATGCTAGAGTTGAAATGTCAAGAAATGCTGGATGCAAAGCTGAAGCCTGTTGATTATCGTGGAAAGGTATGTCAGCAAAGCACCTCGGGAGCTGGAAGCCATCCATTTGCATCACAGCAGGATAAAATGCAGTCAAGCCGTTCCTGAAATGTGTTTAATTTCTTCATGGTCACTAAAACCACAAGATTCTATAGTCCTCCAACTTCAGGAGTTCATTATCCTTTGTCATGGTGTTTCTTCCCCTGATATTCAAATTTCTTCACTGCAGATTAAGCCTACTTCTTGTCATAGAATCACAGAATCACTTTGGTTGGACCCTTTAGGTCATCGAGCCCAACCACAGCCTTTTAAATCCCTCCAGGGATGGTGACTCCATGGCCTCCCTGGGCAGCCTGTTCCGGTGCCTGACAGCCCTTTCAGTACAGAAATTCTTCCTGATATCTGATCTAAATCTCCCCTGGGGCAATTTTAGGCCATTTCCTCTCATCCTATCACTTGTCACCTGAGAGAAGAGACCAACCCCAACATCTCTGTGACCACCTTGCAGGTAGCTGTAGAGAGTCATCAGGTCTCCCCCCAGCCTCCTTTTCTCAAGGCTGAAAAGCCCCACCTCTTGCAGCTGCTCCTCACAGGACTTGTGCTCCAGGCTTTCACCAGCTTCATCACTCTCCTCTGGACTCTCTCCAGCATCTCAGTGATGTCATACCCATGGTAGTCATGGAGAACAATATCTTACTGGACTCTTAACAATGTTTCCTATGTTGGAAGACATGCAATCCTCTCTTCTATAGACTAAAATGTCCCAGATCCTCCTAGGTGGTCCTTTCCACATATCAGTACATCCTTGCTGCTGTCCCGAGCTCTTCCCTGTTTGTTGATACCTTATTTCTAAGCCAAGTTCACCACCTCTTTGGTCTGACACAGGGCACGTTTAATCTTAAGCAGTCTCCCAGTGGGAATTACCATTTTGGTAAATAAAGTATCTGTTAGTGGATATTTGTCATCTGCTAGAATATCTTGGTTCGTTTCTGAAATTCTACAGGTCAGTTTTTGGTTTTTTTTCCATGTGTTTGGCTGCTCCCTTCTGCTTGGGTTTGCCTTTACTGCATTTCAGTTTATTGGTACCAGACCCTTTTTAGCAGTATAGCTTTTAATTCCAATCCTGTTTTGCAAAGACTGTTCAGACTTTATCTCTGTCCACTGTTCAAATCATTCATGAAGACAATAACTTACTACTTGGGCCAGGACAGCGCAGTGAAATCTCCATGTGAAGTTTCCTTTGGGTTTAACAGTAAACCACCAACAGTACCTCTCTTTGAGGCAACTCCTCAAATGTTTGCATGCTTACCTTACCTATGCTATAGGCTGATTGCTTACTGAAATGCCAAGACAGTCCTTCCACACACCCACTGGCTAAGTCTCTCTGTTGAACAAAGAAGTTAAATTAGTTTGATGTGAGTTACTCTTGCCACTCATGTTTTAGATTTTATTTTGAGGACTGGTGGCACTGGTCTTGATTATCATTTAGGCCCTTATACATTGATTGTTGGATAATTTGTTCGTGAGTGTTCCTGCTAATTGGGGTTAGACTGATTGGTGTACAATTTTCTGGCTCATTTTCATCCTGGTACAAAATAGGCGTGATGTTTGCACCCTGATAGCCCTCTGGAACAATACTTGTCTTCCCTCAGTTCCTTAGCATGCTCACTAATGGTTCCAACCCTCCAAAACACATATTCTGTGGACATGGGACCTCTCTCATCACCTACTTCAGATCTGCTCCCTTTGCATGTCCGCTGTCCTTGCTTGCACAGAGGTGGCCTCAGCTGCTGCCCTGAGGGGAAGGGCTGCAGACCTGCAGCAGTGGAGCAAACTGGGGCTGCAGGAGAGGGAGAGGACCTGAGCACTGATGCATTCTGCAAACAGGTATAGCTTTTCTGAGCTGTCACGTTTCTTATTTGACAGCTAAAGTCCATCAGAAACGATGCTATGATGATTCAGTTCCTTTCTTAGGGAAAAACCTCACTCACTGTTTATTTTCTTTTCAGTTGTGGCCCCATGTTATAATATGACACTGTTTGGTTTCCCCTGTTACCTTCGTCTAGGGGCAATCAACAGATGTTCCCTTCAACCGCTTCCAGTACCTCAGCACATCTTATATGCAGAGGATCATGACTTTTCATTTCTCTTCTGCCACTCATTTCCCAAAAAGCAACTCCTTTTCCGCTTGATCGCAGTGCTTCATTCCCTGGCTTTGTCCCCAGCTCTTTCTGTCGCCCTGGGCAGAGGTACAGTGGCTGGGGCCACCTGCTGTCAGAAGCCCCCTCTCTGTAGCCAGGGCCTGGTCTTTGCATTCCTCTTTCTCCCCTGGATGGATCCCACGATGTACCTTGCTGGGGGAGCTCCTCTGCAGTCCCCTCCCTCAGGTTGCTCCTTTCCCATTCACCCACTGTCAGGTGAGAGCTTCGGGGTCGTTCCCACTTCTTATCTGAGGCAGAAGGGGAATTTTGGGAGCAGGAAGTGGAGATCCAGCGATGTATCAGTGAAAGAGGAAGAAAGAAGAAATTGTTGGCAGTAATTTTGATTCTTCTGTTTTTTCCTTTTTTTTAAGCCAAGATAATGTTTTATGTTTTTCTTTTTGAGTTCAGAGAAGCTGTTTTGCCAGCATATATTTTGAACAGGGTCCATGGTAAGCAGCACGCTGAAATGTGTCATGAATCTTGAGGCCTCTGGAAGGGTACAGACCCTTCGCCAAAATGGCCTTTGCCTTTCAGATGTGAGCTTACTCATGCAACTTTCCCAAACCAAAACGTGGGTGTGCTTTCTTCACGTTGTCTTTTTTTAACTCCTCAGTTCTCTTAGCCAAAAGAAATGAGTGTGTTTTACTGCCTTCCATACTGAGAAACTTGGAAATACAGGTTTGCAAGGTGGAATACAGCAGATTAATTCCAGTTTCTTCCAACGTGCGATACACACAGAAAGAACAACCCTATTTTTGAAAGCGGCGCATTGAATACTCATTTGAAGCATCCTGCCGTACATCTTTGTGCGTTGTACTTTGGAAAAATAACCTGCCACAGAAAAGTGCAAGAACTGGTTTTCGGTGGCACAGTGGAGCATGTTTGGGGAATGAAATAAAGAATTTGTGTTACAATAAATTCACTGTAGCCAGAAGTACATGGCAAATGCTTTTTTCTTCACGTGCTTCTGCATTTCGCAGAGAAATTATGGACTTGTGCTAGCTAATGAAACCAAAGCTCCTCTTTGGAATTCCCGCCCTCCCCCCCCCCCCAATATGTAGCATATTCTATATGACATAAGTCACAATATGCAAAGTGAGAGCCAAATAATTTCTCAAGTTGGCCTTCAAATGTGTTGCTTTGGTTATTTTTCTGATTGTTACTTTTCCTTTGCGCTTATTGTTGGTATTTTCTGTTGCTTGCCTCTAATTATCTTACATTAATTTTTCCCATTTGCTTTCTAAATTATTTTGCAGCTATTCCTCTCCACTTCCCCAGTATGATTCAAGGTGATAACTCTGTGCTTTCTGTGACTCCTCATTTTCTTTAACTCCTTTCCCACAGAGTGTGTGTAGATGTTTAGTGCATCCGCCCACATCCTCATCCCTTCCATGTATTCCAGTAGAAATGCTCATTAGCACTTAGCGTTGTGTTTTAGATATCATATTGTAGTTTCCATTATTAGTGCAGCATTAATTTAGGTTAAAAGCATCAGCTACTAATCTTTTTTGATAGAAAGTGCATGAAATACCGTGTGGAATTATTGTTTTAAATGATAAATTGCTAATTTGAAAATGAAGCAAGGAAATAATGTGCTGTTGGCAGCGATCACCTTTACAGGGGAGCAGCATGTGTAACGGCTGGGCTGCTAAAAGTGTTGCCTTCACTGAAGGCTGCAGTGTGGCGAAGACACCAAAGCTGGCTTGCAGCCATGTGGTGGGCTTAGACTCATGCTGAGGGTTAAGCTGCAATTGCAGTTAGCAGTGCTAAGCCCCAGGTTGCCAAGGCTGGACTGATGTTGGTGCCGGTCATCGAGCCTGACATTGAGCAGCCTAAGTGTACCTGGGAACTTGGGGACTGGTTTTTACAGGTGCTTGGCTTTAGCTTCCCTTCATACCTGTGGTGCCTAGATACTTTTGAAAATCTCCGCCTTACTTCCAGCATTTAAATCTTTTGGAGACAGAGAGGACATCTTATCTGAGTGCAAGCTTTGGCATTTTTTCATTAGATGAAAAAATTCCTTTTACTTTTTTTATTAATTCTGTGCTGCTTAACATGCTCATAATCACGTACATGATAGGCAGCTCTCCAAAATGTTGCTTCTTACCGAGCCATCAGGCCAAGCCCAGCCTTGCCAAGCTCCCCTGGAGGCCCCTCCATGGTGCGCTGACCAGATGTGCCTCCCTGGAGCTGCTGCCCAGCAGAACCAAAAGGGATGCTCCAGCCAGCCAGCTGCCCCTCGCCCTGCACTGTGGTCTGAAGTGGCCCCATCTCCTCTGCAGACAGAAACCGTGCATGTTGTTAAGAAGCCACCAAAGTGTCGGTAGTAACCAGTTCCTTTCTGGATTCTCCTTTGGGTGACCAAAGGCTCTTAGTCCCCGCTTCATACTTTCCTTCGCTTCATAGTGAACTTTCATTGGGTTATCCTGAACTCTCTTCACAGCTACGCACAAGCTGGCTCCTTGCCAGCTCTGAAGACCAGCATTTGGCCTCCCCTTTGAGACACTCAGTGGCATCTGCCTCCTATCATCAGCCTTCACCACCCACCGTATAGCGCAGTTGCAGGGAGAAAAAGCCTCATAAACACGCCACCATGTTAATCGTGCTCAGGGAGCAGAGGGAACCAAAGGTTCAGGCTCTAGAGCTGGTGTCTCTGCTTGGTGCAGCCTTCTGCTAGCAAACAGAAGTGTCCCAGTCAACAGTTTATAGATGTCTAAGACCTTGTGATCAATAAATATTAACATAATTTCTGTACTCTATAATTTAAAGACTGAGCATGTTGTTACTGACAGAGGTCTCCCATTTGTGGAAAGCGCTTGGTTAGCCATTCAGCAAAGACCCTGTGCCACTGAATTCCTCATACGAGGAACTGGGATACCCTAGTGGCAGCACTGGGATTTCTTCAGTAGCGTGCCATGTGTTTACCTATTTTCATACAATTTATATTTGTATGAAAGCTGCTGTGAAATAACGTGATATCTGTTCCATGCTTTGGTACTCCAAAGTGTCTGGGGATCAAGAAATTATAAATTTGGGTTAGGATCGTCTCAGAGAGCTGTTTCACCTCCCCCTCTTTACTGATGGATTTGAATTTGGTTTGGAGAAAGGCAGTATAGCAATTCCTTTATCTGGAATTCAGTCAGACAACCTTTCAGTCCTGCTTCGTACCTTTACACTTCATGTCCTTTACCCACCTGTCTCCCACAGACCACTGAAGGCCAAATTTTGGTCACACCCCTGTTTTTATGCCGACTTTTCCCACCTACTGGGCTGCACTTCCAAATGCAGCTTATTTACAGGCCTGGGCAATGCCCGTCAGCTGTTACTTTTGATACCTTGCTGGTCTCAATAGCACATATGAATACTTCAGTATATGGGGAATATTTCAATATGAATGGGAATTTTGTGCAAGACACCTATGGTGAAGTTTGTGCAAGTCACGTCTACTGAAGTATGAATGGAGCCTTTTTTTTTAAAAGAATCTTCCCACACCCCCTGGATGATTGGCTTTTACCTGTAGTTCAGTTTACAGTAAAGAATGGGGGAATTGGATGGATTCACCCATTAGTCATGTTGAGGTTTAGTCCTTGAGATCTGGAAGTTTTGGCAACAGCCTTGAAAATGGTGAAACCACACAGCAGATGTGCCGTCTTCATCAGCGGCCGTGTAGCATACAGCAGGAGCAAAAAAGAACTGTGTTGGCATCAAGACTGAGACAGTGCTCATGTCCCCCCTGATACAGGCCCATTACTGTGTCTTCTACCTGAAGCTATTCTCTCTCAGCAGCTTATGGTACTGAGAGAAGGGAAGGTGTTTTGGAGCACCAGAGGAGCCCCGCTTCTGTTTAGTCCCACAGATGCTCTATTGCAGAATTGCTATGTTGGAAAAGACCTTTAAGATCATTGACTCCAACTGTTCCTGTCCTATGCTAAACCATATCCCTAAGTACCTCATCTACCCGTCTGTTAAACACATCCAGGGTCGGTGACTCAACCCCCTCCCTGGGCAGCCTGTTCCAGGCTCTGACAACTCTTCCAGTGAAATTTTTTTTCCTAACATCTGATCTGAAACTGAAATCTATTATTTGATTCACATAAATTGGGAGGGATTTTTGCTGCAGAATTTTGAAACAGCCTGAAGTCCGTTCTTAGTCCCGGGAGGGAACTCCCCTTTCCTATCCCTTTTCTGTTAAGGGCAGTAATGCTTGCACATGTGCAGCTTCGCAGCGTTTCACAGATTAAATACATCCTGCCAATTAGTGATTATTCTTGCTAATCATTCCATTGCTAATAAAAAGGATTTTGTTCTAAAGTCTACCACTCCCCGCTTACAAACATAATTGCTTACCCTTCCGTTATAGAAAGGAAAAGAATGCATTGGAATGGCACTGACAAATGCAGTTTTTCTTCAGTGTTGGTTTTTGCTAACGAATGTTATTTTTGGGGAGGAGTAATGGCATGATCTCCTCTGGAGTGCCATGCCAGCAGCCTACAGAAAGTTCTGTGCTTCATCCTCGCACTCGTTCCCCATCAGGGAAAGGCCTCGGCAGCCTGGGCTGTCACCTGTGGCATCAGCACTCACGCTGCCGGCCATCAGGAACATTTGCAAAGGACACTGTGAGGAGGCTTTGAAGGCCGAGATCCCCTGAATAAGCTTTTTTGATTCTTCTTTTTCTACGCTGCCTGGTTCCTTTCTGCGTGTGAGGCTAATTATGGACAGTAGAGCTAACAGCAACAAAAGGGTATTTTAAAATTCTCATAAGTCACTACTAATATGCTACTTGTGTACTCTTTCATCCAAGTTACTCAGTAGCAGCTGTTCGCTTCACCATGATGTTGCTAGATCTTTATCAATTTGTGCTTCTGATAACTAACAGTTAACCTGTAAGTATAAGTTTTAAAAGAATCTTCATGTTCTTCTTAGTTTACCTGGGATTGGGTGGACTTTTCAAATAACCTTTTAAAGACGGTTGAATTTTTGCTGATCATCTGCTTTTGTTTTTTCATGATTTTCATTGGCGTGTTTCCTGTTTTCCGGCAGTTTCCTGGTTAGTTTCATGGTCGATGCACGCGGAGGTTCGATGAGGGGTAGTCGCCATCACGGAATGAGAATAATTATCCCACCACGCAAGTGTACGGCACCAACCCGCATCACCTGCCGCTTGGTAAAGAGGCATAAACTGGCCAGCCCACCACCGATGGTTGAAGGAGAAGGATTAGCGAGTAGACTTGTAGAAATGGGTCCAGCAGGGGCACAATTTTTAGGGTGAGTTGTTCTATGAATTTCATTGTTTACACTCATGTTGCATCTTTCATTTCCTTTATCCTGTTGGACTTAAGTAGTCAAACGTTGACTCTACCTCATTTGAGCATGTAAGATAGGCTGCTTAACCTGAAACATAAATAAATGCCGACCTGCCATTCCTTCCAGAAAGTACCCTTGTATTTTGAGGGGAGCTTTGCCCCTGTGACGACTCCAGGGTGGAGCTGAAGGTAAGGAAAGCTGTGAAAAGTCAGGTCTTGCCCCCATCTCTTCATGCAACCTGCCTTTGAAGTCAGGAGGAGTCACGCACCTGTAACCCAGAACAGGGTTTGACCCTTCTGCTCATAGAGTATCGGAGAAACATCCCTCTCACAAAACAGTATCCTAAAGTCACTAAATATTGAACCCTGTCTCCTGTGCTGTGGTATGAGCACAGCTCTGGGCGGAGTAGCTGGGAGCTGCCTGTCTCACTCCAGTGGAGCAAGGCCACTGAGAACGATGGTGGAGAACTTACTGTAGAGCACCAAGAAGTACAAAAGCTAGGAGCTGACTTTTTTAAAAAACAAAGCTTAAAATAGGGGAAACAATCCACTATGATGTGGCTTTCTTTTTTCTTTTTCCTAATTATAAATTTTGTTCATTATCGTGAGTGCCACCCTGGTGTAAAATGCTGGTTCTGTCGGGAATGACAGCTTGTTCCTAATTTCCCCTTCTCGTTTCTCTTCCTGCTGCATGGATGTTATTCAGTAAACTGCATCTTCCTAACACTCCTCCCCCTCTAAATGAGGGCGAGAGCATGGTTAGCCGAATCCTGCAGCTTGGTCCACAAGGAACAAAATTTATTGGGTAGGATATGTACCGAAAAGATACAGAATGTCTACAGTTTCTCTTTTGTTTCCAATTTTTCGTTATTCCCATTATATCTTTCTTTAAGTTTTCTAAAGCTTTCAGTTGATTTATGTCACTGAAAGAAAATCATAGTGGCTTGATTTAATATAGCTCTGCTACTACCTTGTGCTTACAGGCATGTAAAACTCACTGCCAGCATTCTGCTTTCATAACTTCTGTGCTTCTGTAATTTTTTAAATTTAAAGTGTTTCAACTGCATCAAACACATCTTAATACACAGTGACGGTCCTTTAAGTTCAACCCTGTGGTAGAGAAGGTATTTACAGGCTTTGGGGGAGTCTGTTTTGGGCAGAGTAAAACGTGATCAGACAAAGACTGCTATTGCTGCAAGGTTATTTAGGAAAGATGTCATTGAATGAATGATGTCATTCAATGAGGTTGGAGGAATACTGATCTTTTCAACCTGCGAGAGGCATCTCATTAAAATAAATTTAAAAAGCCAAGTATGCTACTCAAAGGAACTGTGGTATATAGTCTTTAAAAACATAAGGAGGTTTCCGTATATTTTTTGACTGTTGTTTTCAAACCATATTGTGAAACTTACTGCATTAGCTTTTCAAATATTGGTGAGTGTTTGGTGTTCCAAACCTGTTCAATACCTTCTCGCTGAGTATTCTTGTTAAATGTCATGCACAAAATCATGTGATTTCTAAATATTTACAGAGACAGTATCTGAAATATTAGCCTGCAAAGATTGTACTATAGTGTTAGCTTTCAGTTGGTACTCTTTTGAACCAGAGACTAAATATCTTAAGCAATGTATTTCAACTTTTGATATTTATTTGCTGCACACAACGGGAAGCAGCAGCTCCATTCCTATTTCTTGGTAAAGGACTTGTGATCAGAGTTAATAGCCTGGGTGTTCTTAAAGACACCTAAAGCTTGTATTAAGTAAACTGCCTTTTTTCTATTTTCATGGGGAAAAATTACTCGCTTAACTCTTCTCCCTCAGTACTTACTGCGAAAACTGGACTTCCAGCTAGTTGTTTTTCCTCACAATGACTGTTGTGATTTCCACGCTCAAGTAATTCATTGGCTGATGCACCCAGCACCTTGCAGGTGTGCTGTGCCTTAGAAGGGCTGTGTCCTTCTCCCATCGTGTGAATTACTTTTAACCGAATTAGTGCAAAGCAGTGAAATCCTTTACAACCTCTGTAGGAAAATAACGATACTGTCTATTTAAGTGTCTTAAAGCTGCATAATCCATAATTGTTCACTTACTGTGTGACCTCAGTCGGTTTGTCTTAGCGTATTTTAAAATGCATATCCTGCCTGTGAAGTGTCTGTTTTGTTAAGGAATGGCACATGAAGTGAATGGTGGTTTCTGTTGGTTGTCCACACTAACTGTTCAGTAATGCACTTGCAGTCCTCTGTTGAAGGTACATTGTCTGGTGACAACGGTGTGGTATTATTAACCACCTTGTTCCCTTTCTTCCCCCCTCATCCCCACC
>VZTU01015590.1:298966-346632 GCA_013400835.1 Zapornia atra
CCCCCCCCCCTCGGAAAAATATGTTTGAAAGTAACTAATATGAATGTCCTTGTGATGTTGCTTAATTTGGGGAAATCCATTCCAAAAGGATCTAAACATTCCCCGGGGATGTTTAACGGTGCAAATGTTGCAGCTGTGATTTTTGGGCATGAGAACTAGAAAGTGAAGCTCATGAGAAACAACCTCTTGTGTTTCCCAGAAGCCAGCCAGGGAGAGTTTTGCAAAGTTTGGGACTTAGTTTGGAGTTTAAAGCCAACGTGCATGCACAGTTCCTGCTGCAGTCAAGAGCTGTTGCATGCATTCAAATAGCTGGACGGTTTCTGAGCTGATTTTTGCCCCTTTAAAATCCCTTGAGCCAGATCTGAATTTTGACTATGCTGATGCCAATTGAAAGTCAGCAGCGCTGTGTGTGATGGAGGCAGGTTGGATCACCTACATCCTGGGAAAAATGAGCAGGGAGAAACTCTCCTTAGCAAAAATCACTATTTTTTTCATGCAGGCAGCTGCTTCGGAAGATTTACATTTAAAAAAATGAGCTACCTATGAATATTTTCAAGTTATCTATTAATTATAGTTTACTTTATAAAGGATTGTGCAGCTTTGGCAATTTTCAAAACATTTTTACCGTGACGGTGCTAACTATTTAAAATGACTGTAGTTTTCTGGAGGACTTAACACCTGTAGGAAATTGAGGGCAGTGAGGAGATCTGGGATTAAAAATAATACAATTCCTTTTTCTCTAGCCCCGTCATAGTGGAAATCCCACATTTCGGATCAATGCGAGGGAAGGAAAGAGAACTAATCGTACTCCGAAGTGAAAATGGTGAAACATGGAAGGAGCACCAGTATGACAGCAAACATGAGGACTTAACCGAAATACTCAATGGCATGGATGAAGGTAAATGTTTTCTCGAAGCTTTAGCAAGCCTTACCTTTGTGCAGGCTTGAGATTAAAGCAGCCTGAAGTAAAACAGTGCAGGGGATATCTGACTTGAGGGAATGTGGTGTGTGATGCATATCAAACTCATAGAAAGGGTATAAAGAGAAATTGTTGGGCGGTGGCCTGGAGACATCCTGAAATGAGCGGTAAGTTTTGGTTTGAAGCCTCACCAAGTTTAAGTAAGGTTGCACAGTTGCTTTCCAGCTTGAAGTTCAGAATAATGTCCCACCTTGAGGTAAGCTTGTTTCTGCTGCTCAGGCAGGGCCACGGGAACGTCATTCCAAACCAACATTGAAGTGTAAATATCGGTTAGATCAGACTTCCCCAGAGATGCAAACTTCAGCCCATAGACAGTGATTCTTTGAACGGGTATTGTTGGAGGTTGCCTCCTGCAAATACATAACCTGCCTTCCTGATGCCCATCTGGGAAGTCTGGCTCCCTCGTTTTGCTTGAATGTAGCTGTTCAGGTGAGCATCCCTTAAGATGAGAGGACTCAGCCATACATGGTTCATCAGAAGATGCTGTGACAGATGGTCCCAGCAGACACATCGTGGTTAAAGCCAGGCTGGGGCTGCGGTGATCCCTTGGCACTGCTGCTTTCTTTTCCTTCACAACACTTGTGCTGAAAAACAGTTGTTTGAGCTCTTTGCATCCAAGTGTGAATGAAATAGTTTGTGGTTTGGACTTTGGTTTTCCATAAGGATTTTCTCTGGATAACCTCCTGCAGAAAGTCAGAGTGCGGTGGGGGACAAGCTGCAGGGAAGTTCTTCCCTTATCAGCAAAAGCACTGAAGGAAACGATCAGGCTGTGGATGCAGCTGTGAGAGGTATCTGTGAGCAGGCTCTGCCAGCGATCTTGGCCTCTCCTTGTTGCAACAGAGTGGCCTCAGCCAAAGGCCTGCTTTGAGAGCACAGGAAGGAGAGCAGTGCTGTTGTGAGGTGCTCCTTCTACAGCTGAGATAATTAGCATTTTTATTCATGACCTGGTCATCTGGGAAATGAGAACAGCGGAATGGGTTTGCGTAGTATTTTCACTTCAGAGTACTTGAACTGCACATGAGCGTGTAAAAATACAGAGCAACAGCAAAGATGTGCTTGTTATATCATGGAATCATAGACTGGTCTGGGTTGGGAGGGACCCCAAGGATCACAGAGTTCCAACTCCCTGCCACAGGCAGGGCCACCAACATCCCGGCATGATCTACACAAGGTTGCCCAGGGCCCCATCCAACCTGGCCTTGAACACCCCCAGGTACGGGGCATCCACCACCTCTCTTGGCAGCCCGTTCCAGCACCTCACCACTCTCTCTGTAAAGAACGTCCCCCTAATATCTCATCTAAGTCTTCCTTCCCTCAGTTTCAATCCATTCCCCTTGTCCTGCCAGTCTCTTCCCTTTTAAAAAGCTGATTCCTCTCCTGTTTCTTTGCTCCCTTCAGGGACTGGAAGGCTGCAATGAGGTCCTCCCGCAGCCTTCTCTTCTCTAGGCTGGACAAGCCCATATATGATGATCTATTGTTGCTATTTACTTCATAAGCAATATAACAGAACGAGTCGAGCAGTAGGGCAGAAACGCTGCACGTGTTGGGTCAGCAGGTTTGGAAAAGTAAAAGAAAGTTCATCACAGAAAAGAGTACCACCTTAAAACAGTGGAAGAGGCAGAAGAGTGAGCATAGCCTAGGATAGCGTTGCCTGGGGAAGAATTGCTACAGAATTGAAGGCAGCAGTTGCTGCCTTTCTGACAGAAAAGTCTCAGCACCATCCCCTTCTCTGTGCACTAACATGAGGTAGGAATCACTGCTTTGGCATTTGGGTGAAGTATTGGTGCCTTGCCAGTGGTGAGGTAGTCAGAACTGATCAGCAGCATGCTTACTTACTTAATATGCTTTCCAAAGTGAGTTTAGTTCAATTTTGGGCTAGGAAATCTGGGCCCAAAACCACTGTTCTAAAGTGCTCCAACTTGCATCGCTTACGAAAGAGCTCTCCAGAGGTTCCATATGGATAAATCTATGTTTACAGACAAGACAGCTCAATAAACAAAAATACTTTGAGAGAGGTGGGCATGAAGCCCTCAGTACTTAGAGCCTAAAATAATAAGCTTCACAATTTGGAGCTAGAGTACAACTTTCTGATCTCATGAGGGTTTCAGGTGGTTCTTCCCTTGTGGGAACTGCTGGTTGAGGTTAGTGGGTATGTGTACAGCCAATGAATCACAGAAAATATGATGGACACTGGTCTATTCCCTTAGAGTGAAAGTATTTGGCACCTTAAAAGCCAAGCCACAGAAATGCCTTTTACCAATCCAGAGGATCATTTATGAGAGGAAAAGAGAAAAAAATACTGCAGGCACACCCAGAGCATTGTGTTGATTATTTGCTTGGTTCATTTTAGCTCAATACTTCTCTAGTTCAGAAAGCAAAAGAAAAAAATCCTGCATTAAAATAGCACAAGGGTCTGGATGCAATTCCACTCCAGTTAGATGACACCTTTTCTATGTAAAATGTCTTCCAAGCAATGACGTAAAAGTACAAGTGCATAGAATTCAGAGTGGGTTGTGTTTGGTTGGTTTTTAATCTGAACTTTCCCTGGTTTGTTACAAAACACTGCAGTTAGACTCGGCTCTGAAGTGGTACCTTGCATCTCAGAAGCTGTAACTTCTGAGGAAGAAGTTTCATTCCAGGTATGAAGCGAAAAGTAAAAAAGCAGCCACATAGTCGGTCATTTGCGGAAGTTCAGAGTGCCTCTGCCAGAAAATTAAGCTGCACCGTCATCTCTAAATGCCATTGCATGCTGGGAGTGCCCCTTTTTCTGTCCAAAGCAGCTGGTCTGTTCTGCGTTCAACCTGCTGTGACTCACTAGCTCTTTCCTATCAGTGCAGTGAAGGAGAGCACTCAGACTTCTATTCCCAGCTCTTTAACATGCTGAAGTTTTAACGATGTGGTTCGTATCTCCGGTTTGGGTTTTTTTCCCCCTTTTTGCTCTTCCACTTAGCTAGTGGGGACGAGAGCGAGGACATCTTCACTCCTCGCTCTCTGTGGGGACCGCTGAAAAGCCCGCTTGTTCTTCCCTGGAAGCAGCACCATCTGCTGGGAAATCTCAGCTCTGGCTCAAACCAATGCAGAGCAGGAGGTGACACTGCAGGGCACCAACTGCAGCGTTAAATAACAGCAGAACTTCGCTTTCAGTGTCATGGAAGAACAATGAACCATGATGTAGGGATTGTGATTTTCATTGGCGCCGCTGGGTTTCTGCTTCGATGGACGGTGCTGTACGTAGGGAAAAGAAGCGCATTGGGTGTACAGGGAGCTCAGTGGCATCTTTAAAGCTAAAGGAGGGAAGGTTTAGGTGATATATTAGGGGGAAGTTCTTTACAGAGAGAGTGGTGAGGAGCTGGAATGGGCTGCCCAGAGAGGTGGTGGATGCCCCATCCCTGGGGGTGTTCAAGGCCAGGTTGGATGGGGCCCTGGGCAACCTTGTGTAGATCCAGGCCTGGAGGTTGGTGGCCCTGCCTGTGGCAGGGGGTTGGAGCTCTGTGCTCCTTGGGGTCCCTTCCAACCCAGACCATTCTATGATTCCATGATCTTTAGGAAGTTTGGGCCCAAATGTAAGGGCTGCAATTCACAGCTCTCAGCCATATTGCATTATTTAAGTTTGAATCTGGTAAAATATGATGATGATGAAGCTCTCTGTCTTGTTTTTGGTAAATAGGCTACAATTTCAGCAACACTCCTTTTAGATAGAACTGGCATTTACTTTTTACTTTCCTGAAGCCTTTACAAGTACCTGTAGAGAAATCTGGGGCGTAAATGCACACCCTGGGAAAGCTAATCTTCTGACGGACATTTGCACCCCAGTGAGTGAGCCAAGAAAGGCAAATATTTGTGGCTATGACACTCTTGCAGCTGCACAGTGTGGTTTTAGATGGGAAGCGGGGTTTTTTGCATAACTACTCCCTTAAATCCCCCGATCAAACCAGAGTGCAACCTTGATAATGCTCAAACTTTAGAAAACCACTGTAAATCACACTGCAGTGATTTTTCCACATTTCCAAGAAAAACTTTTAAACATGTCGCTGTTACTTTGTTGTGAATGGCAAGATAAGAAACTGTACAAAACCAGATGCAGAAGTGCGTGAAGGATGTCACCTCATCTGAGGATGAGACCTCCTCATGGCAGTGGGTGCATCTCGTTACACATGTTTTGCTCTTCCACTTAGCTAGTGGGCGTGAGAGCGAGGACATCATCACTCCTCGCCCTTTGTGGGGACGTTACTGAAGTTGGGAGGGTGGGTCTAGTTACCAGCATTTTTAAGACAAGTCTCACTGCCCTCAGCATCTCCTTGAGTCTTTCCATGTACTCCTTCTGCCTTTGTCCATCTCCTGTATTTTTCTCCATGTCAACACTGCCTCCTGGATGAGGTCCCTCTTGGACCTTTGAGGATGTGGCTGGGTTTCTCTTCTGTCCAGGAACCTTAAAGTAACAGTCATGTGGGAGCACGGACTAGAGGGTGGGGAGGAGTGATCTTCCTTTCAGAATCACAGAATCACAAGGTTGGAAAAGATCTTTAAGATCATTGACTCCAACTGTTCCTGTCCTATGCTAAACCATATCCCTAAGTACCTCATCTACCCATTGTTAAACACATCCAGGGATGGTGACTCAACCCCCTCCCTGGGCAGCCCATTCCAGGCCCTGACAACTCTTTCAGTGCAGAACTTTTTCCTAACATCTGATCTGACCCTGCCCTGGCACAGCTTGAGGCCATTTTCCCTTGTCCTGTCACCTGGCTGAAAAGACCATTGCCTATGTCTCTACAACCTCCTTACAGGTAATTGTAGGGGGCAGTAGGGTCAAGGCAGTGATTAGGTTGCTCCCTCCCTTCTTTCTCTCTGTCATATGTCTCCTCCATCACTCCCACCAGCCACCTCTGGGGGTAAGCGTACAGTGCTCTCCTTGGGTCGCAGGGGAAAACATATGCACAGAGTATCCACAATACTTTTCTCTCGACTTGCTAAAACTTAAGGGCTGTAGGTGTTTCTTGGGCCGTTGGCACGGATCTGGGAGGCGGTGACATTGAGAGACTCTTCCCAATTCCACCCAATTAACCTTTCTGCGTTACCTCCCTCTGCCCTGCCATCCCTATTTGTAAGGTGAGGTGTAAAACATACTTCTCTGTGGTTTTTAAAAGAAAAAAGACACACAAAACCCAAACCAACCAAACCAAAGAAATCCTTTGAGGTTTTTAATTGTAATGAAGCATCAGCACCCAAAGAAAAATCATAATGATAATAGCTCTTTCTGTAACAGGCATGTTCAGGAAATGTGACCTCTCTCAGGACTAGTTTTGCCCCTTTCATTAATTCCATCATGCTAACACTGCATTTCTCATGGCAATCAGAGAGGCGGCTTAGTTGCTTGTCATCTTCTTTTTTTCCTGTTAGAAGGTGACTTTACCTAGAAGATTACATATATGTTATTCAAGCAATGTCTCCCTATATGTAGTCTAACTCCTCTCCAAGCTTAACTTTTGGTTTTCCATTCTTCTTCCTTCTCTAAAGGAGAGCCACCTCCAGGCTCAAAGGATTTTGAAAAGTTCTTATATAAGCCTCTAATTTTTTACTTCAGGAGAATTTTAATTATCCTTCATCTCTGTGGGCATTTTACACTGATTTTAGGCTCTAGCAACAAACAGGAGAATGCCTAGGATTTACCAGTCGAGATGATATTTGCCCAGGAGTGTAGGAATCTGGCGTGTCTCCTGCAGAAGCCATTGCTTCCAGAGGCAGCAAGCAGAATGCCTGATGCATCAAAGGACTTAAGCTCTCAATCTCTGAGTCAAAGTAGATGGAAGCTGACATGATGATGAGACAATATCCTCCTCTGGTAGCTGCATATGATCCGTGGCAACGCTGCGCAATTAATCCAAATTAGCTGATGAAAGCTTCAAAATGGAAAACTTGACATTTTACGCAATTTCTGTTCTAATTATTTGAGCTTATGTGCTCAGAGGAGGAAAATGTCTGTCATGTAAATTAAAGGAGTTTACAAGGGTCTCTTGTCTTAGTTCTGCTGTGTCTTGCTGCATCTTCTAGAAACACCGTCTTTCAAAGAAAGAAGCTGTCTTCTTTAGGAGCGTAGTGGCCTTTTTAAGGAGGGAAATAAGAGTGGAGTCTTGTGGAGTGCTGTAATGAAACCCAGTTAGGACAGCTAACCAGGCTGAGTGCAAGAAATTACAGCAGAAATGCATGACATCGGTGGTGTTATCCCTATTGGTGAACAGTGTTTGTATCACAGGGGTTTCACTGCGGGGTGTGCATGTGCACACACATGTAATTGCATAATGGGTTAGATCTGTAACCCTGTCACAGTTTTCCTCAGTGCATGTATGTACTTGTCATCTATTTAATCACCTTAGGCGGGCAAACTCTGGATTGCACACTTGGTATGAAATTGGATGGTTCATGAGCTGACCATGATTTCCTGTGGTTTTCCTTACGACAGAGCTATGTGAGGGAAGAGACTGGAACTAACTGTCTCTTGAGGGTGATCAGCACACTTGTGCTTTCAGGTACAGCTGAGAGGGAAGAACCTTGATCACCTCCTTGGACTGTGTGACACACCTGCCATCCTGTGGCAGCCTGTCACGCCCCAGTGCTTAGGTGTCCTGGCAGATCAAGGTGCCCAGTCCTGTTGGCCCTCATTAGCAAGGTTTACGCAAAAGTCCACAGAACAAACCAAAGCTTGATAATGAATAGCACTGAACTTTTGTTTTCCTCCTGTAGTTAATAGTAATAAGTTGAGGGATGTTCAAACCCTCACCCTCACAGATGTCTATGGTATGAACCTGAGCAGGTAATGCCTGAACGGTTTAACTGTCTTCTCCCCCTAGAGCTGGACAGCATTGAGGAGCTAGAGAAGAAGCGCATCTGCAGGATCGTCACAAAGGATTTCCCTCAGTACTTTGCGGTGGTTTCCCGAATCAAGCAGGAGAGTAACCAGATCGGCCCGGAGGGCGGGGTGCTGAGCAGCACTACGGTGCCACGTGTCCAGGCATCCTTCCCCGAGGGTGCTCTAACCAAAAGAATCCGCGTGGGGCTCCAGGTAAAGGTCACCCTCCTTTGATACCCACAGCATCTACAAGCACAGAGTTGATCTTAATGCACAAGGCTTGCAGCTAAGGAGGCTGGTGCTCCTTAGTAGTGGTTTGCAAGGTGGGTAGCAGTCACACCAGAGATCTGGACTGATATGTGTCTGCCTGGGCATGCAGTCTGCCTCTCTATGTTCAGGTGATGCACAGGCCTCTTCCCTGAGGCAAAAGCCCTGCTGCTCCCTTCTTATCATTGCCTTGAGTATTACTTAGCATCTGAAGAAGAATGGAGGGGAAAGCAAAGGCCTGGAGGCACCACAGCCTCAGGGAAACTGGCTGCCATCTTCCTGCTGGCAGTGGTTGCTGGCAGCAATGAGCTGCACAGCCCTTGAGCAGTCCCAGTCTCCTGCAGCAAAGTAGCAGCTTGTGATTGGTGTCACTAGGCTGCCCTTTGCCATGGGGAAGCTTTCAGTAAGGCTTTCATGCAGATGTTTGCTGAATGTTACTGGGTCGAAGACCTCCCATATACTTCTGTTGTAGGATGTTCACTGTTGGTGTTTCTGGCGATGGGTAGAATCTGGGAAGAGCAAAGAGCTCAAACGCTCCTTAAACCGCACAGAAATTGGAGAAGTATTCTGTAGGGGGTGCCTTTTTCTTTGAGTTCTGCTAATTGTCACTTAAAATTACTTAATAAGCTGACGAGTCAGATGGGTTTGTGAAAGAGGAATGCTAGTTTGGATTCCAGTGCTTGGGATTCACACTGGAACATTTCTGTTAGTTATATTTCACACTTAAAAATTATTAATCTCAAGCAAATGGAAGCTCTGCTATTATAGTGATACATCTGCCTTTCCAGAGTGCTCTAGTGGGAAAGAAGCGTGACATGTCCATATGCAGCATCATGACTGCTGAGCTTGCGATGCAGCTACACCTTCTATGCGTATCGGTATGCTGTGCAGGTCAATTAACGCAGGAAGTCGCAGGGCCGCCTGGTTGAAACAGGCTTGAAAGTAAAAAAAACTAAATAAAGAAGGCAAAGGGATGCAAACCCCTGTTTCCTGTAAGATGCCTGTCACTTTTGAATGCAGGTCTTACAAGGCAAAAACCACCAAAATATCTATAGCATTTCTTCCCATATTGGCTATTTCTTCCTGTTTAAAATTAGGAAACTTTTCAAGGCATTAAAACTGAGATAGAAAGCCTGAAATTTACTTACAGCTCTTCTTACTTCATCCATTCTGTACACATTTGATCCAAACAAGTATTTCCTTCCTAATAACCCATAGTGGAACAGCATAGGAAACACTGAGCACAGAAGTAAGTTGAGGTATGCAGTGTCTAGTCCTCACTTTACAAGACTCTGCTAGCAAAAGAGGCCTCTCTCGCTACGTTTTGGAATTGCATTTAGTATCACTGAGAATCAAAACCAAAACCAAGCATGCTCTGAGAAGCTCCCAGCAAATGCTGCAGGCAGCCTTCTGAGAATTATAGTCTTGCTCGATGAGTTAGCTATTAGGAAATTGTAAGTGGCTTGTTGAGGCAAGTACTAAGCATGAATTGTCCTAATAATCACCCTGGAGACCTGTAGAAGAAGGCTGCCTGGGAAAAGAAATTAAAAAATAATCAAATTCTACAGAAAAATAAAAGGAAAATTAAATTATCTTTTGGAAAACAGTTCTGCGTGTCTATAACGAATTTGTAACACTAGTTTAAATACTTGATCTGTCTTGACAGGCTCAACCGGTTCCAGAGGAGATTGTCAAAAAAATCCTTGGAAACAAAGCAACTTTCAGTCCCATTGTCACTGTGGAGCCAAGGAGAAGAAAATTTCATAAGCCAATAACCATGACAATTCCTGTGCCACCTCCATCGGGAGAAGGTGTAACCAATGGGTACAAAGGAGACACGATGCCCAGCCTTCGACTTCTATGTAGCATTACAGGTTAGAGAAAGTCCTGCTCTTTGCAGAGATTTCTGTGACCGCAACGCCTCTACGCTCATGTTTATGACTGCCTGGGCAAAGCCAGCTGAGGTCATTTGAAAGGCTCCCACCAATTCCTGGGCTCTGAATCTGGTCTTACGCCATTGTAAAAGAACTCTGCCCACAGATATTAACTGCTACTTATAAACATGGTTGTCAGTAAAAATAGCTTGCAGGAGTAACTCTGTTCTAGCTGATATCAAGGTGGGGTTTTCTGTTGATTTTTAGGTGTGTACATTCCTTACATTGGCGTCATTTTCTGTCATGTAACATATGATGTAATATATAACACGTGACTCAGGTGTTGGAGAATTATTCGCAGAATCACAGGATCACAGAACTGCAGGGTTTGGAAGGCCCCTCCAGAGATCATCGAGTCCAACCCCCCTGCCAAAGCAGGTTCCCTTGGACAGGTCGCACAGGTCGGCGTCCAGATGGGGCTGGAATCTCTCCAGAGAAGAAGACTCCACACCCCCTGGGCAGCCTGTCCCAGGGCTCCCTCACCCTCACCAGGAAGAAGTTCTTCCCCAGATAGGTGCAGAACTCCCTGTGCTCCAACTTGAGGCCATCGCCCCTTGTCCTGTCTCCACCAACAACTGAAAAGAACCTGTTGCCAATGTTCTGGTTTTATGTGTGAGGCAAAATTCTTTAAGATAGAGCTAGCCTTCCATGGTCTGTGTATGCTTTGTGTTCGAAAGACAATCTCTCCTTTATATTTACATAGGAGGTACTTCACCTGCGCAGTGGGAGGATATCACAGGCACCACTCCGCTGACGTTTTCCAATGACTGTGTCTCATTCACAACCAATGTTTCAGCCAGGTATGGTAACTGAGCTTGTCAAATGCAGCTAGGCTATAGCTTCCCCTGATTAACGAACTGCATAGTTATGGGGTGGTTTTTTGGCTTTTTGTAAGTCTTTTTGCGAGACTGGTAAAGCGGGGATGGACCAGATGCTTCTTTGTCACTATCTATCAACATCCCACATATCCAGGGTTGCGCATGAAGCTTCGTCCTGGCCTTTGCGGCTTCGGTGATGTCTCCTGGCAATCACACGTGCTGTTTTTCTAAAGGATAGTACCACACAGGGGCTTGGCTTTCTGTAAACAGCAGCGAAAAGGGAAAGTTTAAGATGCTCTTCCAATAAATAATCAGGGGGTTAATACAACCGTATTTGATAAAAAAGCTAAAAGCCCATAGTCAGAAACTGAATGTGTTTTAGTTGAAAACGATATGAAATTACTCTCACAAAAATATTATTTGCCAAAAAATCATGGTTTGAAATTAATTTTGATGGACTTGGTGGACTTGCATGCTGATTGGAGGCAGTCAACAGCATCTGTATGAATTGTGCATCCTAGAGAAAATTCACGGTGTGCAAAGAAAAGAGTGTGTTATTCAGTACATAACATTTATACCGATAAAGCTCTATGAAGAGAGAATTGCTGAGAGAACCAAGTAGACCAGTACTGAAATATTGTGGAAGAGAGTCATAAAACCTACAAATTAAAATATTTAAATCAAAGTTGTCGCCAAGCTCTTAATCATAAGATGATAAAATAATGGTATGCCATCTGTCTCTGGGAAACTTCCCTGGGCACAACCTCTGTGGGAGATGTGATTTTGGGGTGGGTGTGTGTTACAAAGGAGGTTGTTTTAGAAAATGAAATGTGCAGTGAAGGATCAGCACATTATGGTATATAGGGTGTGTGGTCACAAGAAATAACTGTTTCCCTGCTTTGGCTTCAAACGAGGCCTCAACCAGACAGTTTTATGAGATGCCAGTGTGCGATGGGTCAAGTAAGTGTATCAACAGCTTGTTGCTGGGTATTCCCATTGTGGGATGGTTAAAGCTCCACTGAAAGGTAGAAGGAAAATTACAGCTTTGGGAATTCTGCAAGGATAGTATGCATGCACAACAGCCAAGGAACACAACCTCCTAAAAGGCTTAAGCAATGTTGGAGCACAATGAAAAGTTGATTTAATGGTTTGCTTTCTCCCACTCAGATTTTGGCTTTCAGATTGCCATCAAGTACTAGAGACTGTTGGGCTAGCAACACAGCTTTATAGAGAATTAATATGCGTTCCTTATATGGCAAAGTTTGTGATATTTGCCAAAATGAATGACCCTGTGGAATCCAATTTGCGTTGCTTCTGCATGACTGATGACAAAGTGGACAAAACTTTGGAGCAGCAAGAGAACTTTGAAGAAGTTGCAAGAAGCAAAGACATTGAGGTATATTTCTTACAGACGGATTCCCTTTTGTAAATGGACAGCATGTTATCCAAGTGGCAACAGGTCTTACAGAAGCTGCTATAAGCCCAGTTAAATAAAGGTTCATAGTAAGGCTATGTCAAAGAATTTCTTGAAAGGAGGCCAAACAAGGGTAGGGCAGGGTGAGCACAAGGACCTGTGTCTGGCCAGCCTGGAGTGGGTTTTGCTGTTGGGTAGCCCTGGTTGGGCTTCACAGACGGTTGAACTGGAATTCCTTTTCACTGGGCATGCAGTCATGAATATGTGGCTGGTCTGTGGTGAATACATAGTCACCAGCATGCTGCTTTTTGAAGGAAATCTGGATTTTCTTACTCCTGCAAAGCCACTCATGTAGCTCATGGTGTCCCAAACTGCCTACGCTTGTACCTTGCCGTAGCGCGCAGCGACATTCTAATTTGTCATTGATTTAATCTTAGTGGAGGCTTGTGCTAAACTCAGGAACTGCGATGGGGGAAATCATGGTATACTTGTGTGCATTGGATCTACTGTGAAGAGAGGTTTTATTGACCTTTATTTCTTGCTTTGATAGGTTCTGGAAGGAAAACCTATTTATGTTGATTGCTATGGAAACCTGGCCCCTCTGACTAAAGGAGGACAGCAGCTTGTTTTTAATTTTTATGCTTTCAAAGAAAATAGACTGCCATTCTCTATCAAGGTAAAAGCAAAACAAGCCAAGTAATTCTGCTGATATTTTCTTTCCCCTCCTCAAGTGATAAGAGGTTTTCAGCCCAATAGGACTAACTTGGCCCAAGGATGTAAGTGTCATTGTTCAATATGTGAATAACGTGGAGAGGCTCTGCATGAAGCCACCAAAGAGCTGCTGGTAGAGTTGGGATCAAAATACCCGTGATATGAATTCACAGCCTTTTATTAAAACCGTATCTCAAGCGAGACCTCCAGAATACTACCTGTAGGTCACTATTTCCCAGGGACTAAGTAAAGGAGATGCATTCAAAAATATACGGTACAGCAGAACAGCCTCTAAAAGGTGTGTGCAGACTGTTCATCTCTAAATTACCATGAATGAATGCTCGCTTCCCTTAGCCTTACCACAGCTGCCATGCAAACGAAGTTTTTAAATATTTTGGCAAACACAAGTGTAAAACATGGCAGGAAAAAAATGAATGTGAGCAGAAAATGTCTCTCAGTAATATTCCAGTACGAAACTGGCTGGCTGGACTTGCTCAACAGCTTGTCTTGCATGGATTTACCACCAGAGAGCTTCAGGCTGATCTAACTGTTTCATGGTAGCACCTTTTCTCCTTCAGCACCTTAGGCTGAGCTCAGCATGGTATCACAGAATCACAAGGTTGCAAAAGACCTTTATGATCATCAAGTCCAACCGCTCCTGGCCTATGCTAAGCCATATCTCTTAAGTACTTCATCTACCTGTCTGTTAAACACACCCAGGGATGGGGACTCAGCCCCCTCCCTGGGCAGCCTGTTCCAGGCCCTGACAACTCTTTCAGTGAAGAATTTTTTCCTAACATCTGATGTGACCCTGCCCTGGCACAGCTTGAGGCCATTTCCCCTTGTCCTATCTCCTGTCACTTGGGTGAAGAGACCATCACCCACCTCTCTACACCCTCCTGTTAGATCATTATAGGTGGTGATAAGGTCTCCCCTCAGCCTTCTCTTCTCCAGGCTGAACACCCCCAGCTCCCTCAGCTGCTGCTCAAATGATTTGCCCTCCAGCCCCTTCCCCAGCCTGGTTGCCCTTCTCTGGACTCACTTGAGGACCTCGATGTCCTTCTTATGGTGAGGAGTCCAGAACTGGACCCAGCACGCGAGGTGCGGCCTCACCAATGCCGAGTATAGGGATAAAGTAACATCGGTTTTTACCCATTGGATAGCATCTTGTGGAAAGTATCTCTGAGAAGCTCCTCTGAAACCACCTTCTAGGTATCTGAATCACTACTTAGTGCTACACTCTACTAAAACTTCTTTTCTAGGTAAGAGACACCAGCCAGGAACCTTGCGGTCGATTATCGTTTTTGAAAGAACCAAAAACTACAAAAGGACTGCCACAAACAGCTGTTTGCAACTTGAATATCACTCTGCCAGCACACAAAAAGGTATTTGTTATGAAAAGGAAACATTTTCCTCAGGGTTGGTTCGTTTTCTTTTTGCTCCTTTAGTTTTTGTGTGTGTCTTTTTTTTCTTTTCTATTCCCCCCTGCCCCGCCCCCGCTAGTGGTAAAGAAACCCTGTGAAATGCCAGTAACGGGAATGCTTTGGAATATGATAAAGGCTTTTAAAATTTATGTTTTATTGGTTTTCTGTATGTAGAACGCTTTTAAAGTCTCTTGTTACTGTGGTGTCAAGTTCCTATAATTTTTATGATTCCGTTTACAGCTCATGCTTCAGCCTGCAAGTCATAGGTTTATGCTTTCAGTAATGTCACATGTTGATTTGCATTGGATGTTAAGGGTTTTTTTTTCTTTTGTGTTGACATTTTGGATTTGCTTTACCTTATAAATCAGCTTGCATTTTGTGCTCCCAATTTGGTCCTTTTCATATCCTGATATTCTTTTCCCTGCTGTCCATTATAATATTCCTTGTCTCTGCAATGCATCTTGGGACCAAAAGGAAACAGAGTCAGATCAAGATGATGAGGTAATATAAACACTGTCTTCTGTTTTTATTTCCTTCGGATTTAGTGAAGAAAAGTAATATGCTATAGAAAAAACAAACAACTATTTTTAACTATGGCATTCAAATGATACCTACAGAAAAAACATTGACATCGGATAGTCTGTTGCAAAAACAGTAGAAGTGGAAAAATGATAATATATTACTAAATTTAACTGAAAATTGGTTAATGGCAGCCTAAAATGTAACTAAATTCCTTCTGAAGAAAGATCTAATTATGAAATTCAGACCAAGTCCATTTTAGGCAAAATCAAGAAGAGTGGGTGTGATTTTTACCTCTTGGAGTAATACCAGCAATGCTTTCCTAACTTGTATTGTTCAGAAGAAGTATTGCTGAGGCCACATGAGCGGCCTATAATACTTCTCAAAAATCAACCAAGTTCTTCTGAAAAAGCAAAATAGCCGAGAGAAATTTCTAAATATTCTGTACAAACCTATTTTCAAATAAATCTCAAATACTTGCAGCTTAAAAATCTGCTGGATTTTAAGTTTGCTGGAAACTGCAATGTGACATTGTCAGGAAATTGAGCGGGCTTTATTCATTAGAGACAGTAATAAATGAGATAACCTTATTAAAGAAAATCCGTTTACTTAGCAGCAAAGTTCTTTTCCTGCTGGCAAATACATAGCAGCAGCCACCTGCTGATTAAAATAACAATAATAATAAAAAACCCCAAATCAAAGCACTCCTTACATGTTATAAAATAATAATAGCAACTGCATCACTTTGTCTCCACAGGATTTGTTCCCAGTGAGTCATTATATGGCTCTAACAATAGTTGTCTTTCTAAACAAACCATATTTTTAGCCACATAATCAAGTGTGCTGATCTCTGAAGGACTTTTAATGTTTAAGACATCACGTTAGCAGCTATGCCACTGAACATGGTAGCTTGCAACACAATTTATTAGTTAACAATAGTAGTCTGCTTTCTAATCTGCATCTTTGCATTTGCTCCTATTAAAAAAAAATCCCCTCCCATACGTTTTTTGTCCTTAATGTATTCACTCTAAAGCCAGTGTACATTGTGGTGTATGTGCTTCCAGGACAAGTCAGTCAGGAGAGAAATATTTGATGGGTCTAAGTTGTACTCTTATGAATGTTTTATGTCTGTATCTGTAGTCTTTCATGTTGATCTCCTGTTTCTAGCCAAAGGTGGTTTATTTTATAGGGGATGAATTATACCGTACCATTTCTAGTAGGACGAAGACGTTTATTAAGCGATAATGAAATAATATAGTTCTGAGATATTTTAAGGGAGGATCATGAGCTACAATTGCTATCTAAGCTCTTCTACCTCATAAGCAGAGATGTGGCGAGCAGGAATGAACCTATGGGGTCATCCCTTCAGGTAGCAATCCTGCTTATGCCATAAGGTCAGTCATTCACAGCAGGTTTCTGCCACTCCTGAGTAGCCACACTCCCTGTTCCGCAGCGCCTGACGCTCATGATGTGGCAGACGGGAATGGAGACCGGCTCTGTCCATTCCCTGCCTGCATGCCCAAATTTGGCTTCAGCATGCCTTCCTGAAGGTGAACAGAAAAGGTCCGTTCTCCTGCGTGGGGACGCGTCCCACTGAGGTTTGGTTGTTCAAATGGGGGTAGTGATACTAGAGGCACTAAACGGTGTTATGTTTTGTTGCAGACGGAGAAAGCTGACCGGCGCCAGAACTTTGTCTCCCTTGCTTTACGTAAGCGCTACAGCTATCTGACTGAGCCTGGAATGAGTGAGTTGCTCTTACCAAAGTACTAAACTGTATATACATGATTTTGCATAAGAAGAGACATTTTTTCTATAAACGTTGTATTTGGTGTCACTCTGGAAAAAAAAGAAAGAAAGAACGATCAAAACACCTATCCAAAACAAAACTCTTGGATGGTCTGTGAACTCTTGTGTTGCGAGAGCTTGAAGAATCCTGACTGGCAAATGACATGCGTTAGTTAAGTAATAATATAATGATTTTTTTTAAAATGCCATGTATTTCCAGAATAGGAGAATTCCAAATCGCTTTCAGAAAGAGCCTGTTCCTTTTCCCTTTGAAAGATCAGAGAGTGCTGCTGTAGAAGGGAGTGTTACACAGAAGTTCAAGGCTGGAGAATGCCATTCAGATAAGCACTTAAATGTTTAGATGCTTAGCCAAAATGGACTCTCATATTTTATATTTTCCCTTTTCTTTCTCTTCCCCTTCCCTTTTTCCTCTGTTCCCTGCAGATGCTTTTTATTCCCTGGCACCACACATTGCTTCCTCTTAAACTTATGTTCCCCTTGACCGGCCCTGTGGCATTCCTTCCCTTCCCTGTTAAGAACTTAGCTTAGCTTTTCTTCCCTCACCTCTCCTCTCTGAGGCTGACTGCTATTGTTCCATTCCCAGGCTTTTTCTTGCCTTTTTTTTTTCCCTCCCTTGTGACTTCTCAATTGCTGCCCTGTAACAGACCCTTTGATATAATTCCATAAAGTCCATAGACAAACTTCATCGGGTCTTGGGAGTTCCCACTGGAAGGCTGCTGTTTAATTATCCTATAAGATCTGTGGCTTCTTTGGATCAGATGTGCTCCAGAATATATTACACTTCTCAGGCCTGGAAGAAGACTTCAAGCATATACATCTGAAGAAGCTATCAGATCTGCTGAGACCTCTTGATGGACTGTTAAGGTATCGTCAAAGGCTTGATGGGAACAGAGAGAGAGGGAAAAGGAAGTTGCTTGAAAGAAGTTTGGTGACTGTGCACGTTGATTGCAATTTATTTTTCAGGCCTCATTGGAGGAGGCGGCAAAAAAAAAAAAGTCTTATTTATTCACCACAGGTCCATTAAGTCCTTTGCAAAAAGTTGGTGGGGAAAAAAAAACCCTAAACCCATTCGAGCTGTATGTAAAAATACGGGTTAAATGTGGGTTACTGCAGCAGATGTTCCTGATTGGTCTTTAAGCATTCGATCTCTCTTGGCAATGGTTACTACTGAAGGCTGTGAGCTACCCAAAAAGGGTATGAAAAATGATTGTGTTTGCCAGGAAAGATAACAGATAGTGGTCTGGCGATGAGACTGAGCACCTCCTGTGCACACATAGCATGTATAGCGTTTAGTCAGCAACTGCCACCACCAACTGCACCATGCAGATGCAGGGGGAGGATGTGATCTCGGAGGTGCAGCTCTTCCTGAGAGCACCCAGCACAGAGCCAGGGTGTTTGCTCCCACAGTGTAAAGCAGGATGTTGGATGTGAGTGATGAACCTCTACCTCTTCCCAGCACATCATATGAGCAGCAGCTGAGGGAGCTGGGGATGTTTAGCCTGGAGAAGAGGAGGCTGAGGGGAGACCTTATCACTGCCTAAAATGACCTGACAGGAGGGTGCAGAGAGATGGGAGATGGTCTCTTAAGCCGCGTAACAGGAGATAGAACAAGAGGAAATGGCCTCAAGCTGTGCCAGGGCAGATCAGATGTTAGGAAAAGGTTCTTCACTGAAAGAGTTGTCAAGGCCTGGAGGGGACTGCATCACTGACCCTGGATCTGCTTAAAAGATGGGTAGATGAGGTACTTAGGGATATGGTTTAGCATAGGACAGGAGCGGTTGGACTCGATGATCTTAAAGGTCTTTTCCAGCCTTGTGATTCTGTGTGTGTGTGATGGCACAGCTCCTGCAGTTTGGCTGGCAGCAAGACAGAGGGGGGCGTTTCTTTCTTCTCATACAAGGTCGTGCGTGCATGTGCACACATAAAGATTTCTTTGCACTCCTGCCAGTGCCAGTGCAGAGGAGGGAGAGGCTGATGAGATACTCTCCTACCTCCCTGTCCTTACCCCTGTTCAGGGATAGGGACCAAAGGGCCTCGGCTCATCCCAGCAGTGGGGTTCCCACAAGAGTGCTGCAGTGGGTTAAACCTGCTTGGTCCTGGATGCTTGCGGCTGAAGAGGAGGAGCAAGGCTGAGCAGAGGCCACTTCCGTGGGTTCACTAGACACTTTCAGTTACCAGCTGCAAGCTGAGGCACAGAAGGTAGTAACTCACAGATGATTTATGATAAAATCTTGGATACAGAGTGATGAAAACATTTAAGGCCAAGAGCGTTCAGTAGCCAAAAAGGGCTGTTATGTAAAGCCACTCTCTAGAATATTATCCCGCTCTGGAGCATGGCATGGTTGTGGGGGTTTCTTTGCTGTTTCAGAACAGTAGAACTTCCCAGCTCCCTGCTGTCTGAGTTATGTCATAGTTGCACACACTAGTAAATTACTCCATCTTCTTCATAGCAGTTCTTCTTCTCAACTACAATAAGCGGCATCGAAAAAGCAACTTAAAACATGTCTGAAGCTGTGATTTAACGGGACAAAGAGCAGTTGAGAGAGGAGCAGGTTAGTTTGATTGTCTTGCTAGCCAGTGGTGCTAGACTGCCTTGTTACAGCGCAGTGGGGGACCCTGCGTGGCCATTTCCAAATGCAACCTGCTGCATGAATTGTTTTGTTGTTAGCTCTTTTCAGAATGGTTTTGGGGTTTGTTACTTGGCCTTGGGACTGTATGAACTTTTGGTGAATGTTAGCAGCTGCTGTTAATCAATCTTCATAACAATGTCTAGCTCCTTTAATGAAGTATACTGTTTTCTTCTGTGGGGGTGTGGGAAAGAAGTTAGGTTTGAGCTTAAAAATAAGATTGCAAGAAAAAATTTATGTTTCTTGGCATAGGCTGTGCCAGTCAGGCCTAGTATTCAAGCTCTCTTCAACCTAAACTTTCTCAAACTGTGGTATCACCAGCCATCCGCATTGCCTCCTGGGCTTTGATTGGCTTCTGTAGGGCCAGCACATTTCTCCTTGCAGGATACGGACCTGTGGCATATGGAGTGTTCAGTATTCTATAAAAGTGTGCGTACTTTAACAGTCAGGCATTTGCCTTTTTTAAGCTTTCACTGTGAGTTACGGTCCGTCTATATGACAGATCGAGCAGGTTTCACAAATTCGTAGTGAAACTTTGGAGAAAGGTATGTTGGAAGAGTTATTTGGACATTTTAACTTCAGCTCTAACTCTGACTTGAAAGAAAAAAAAGAAAAAAAAAAAGCCCTCTAAGTTACTTTCAGTGTCAACTCTCAAAATGTTATTGCTGTATCAGAGGATATGTAATGGGATTCCCATAAATAGTGTCTTCTGGCATGAGTACCTCCTGTGATGCAAAATGTGGTTGATGATGATTTTTGTTTGAAGTGCCTATGAATAAGCCGAGTGTTCTGGGGGATGATAACAGTTAACAGGTTTGTCCTTGCCAGGATTTTTCTTTTTTTTTTTTTTCTTTTTTTTTTCATAATATATTGTTCTCAGACTGCTTTGCTAATGTTACCTTTTGAGAAATGTAAAGTTGAACAGGTCTGTCTCTGAGCTGACACAAGAAATCTCCTCAAAAGGTACCGAGATACTACATCTTGTAGAAAAAGTGTACTCTTCTTTAATGGCCTCTTGTGAAATGATTTTGTAAGGTTTACATACTCGTGCTTAATACAGCATACCAAGTGTATTAATCTATGTGCTCGTTTTGACATGATATATTGTGCATGAACAAAAACTGATTCAGTTGCTTTGCTTGCTCACATTTATCATAGATCATACTCTCCATACTTCATGTATGACATATGCTTCTTAAAAACCATTTCATGTGAAATTTTGCTTTTTGTTTTTACCAAACAAAAGGAATATCGCATGAGAATTAAATGCAAAAGTTCCTTTTCTTCATTTATTTTTATTATTATTTAAACTACTGTCTCAGAAAAGCTCTTGCTCTTATTGGCTTTGTGAGTGTGAAGCATATCCGAATCGTGCATGGGAGATAGAGAATTGAATTTATTCCGGTTGCTTCACAGTTTGCACATCAATTGCCTGTCACTTAAAAAGAATTTTGGGTTCTGCATGAAATAGTTCTGAGTAGTTTAAGAAAAAGATTTTAGCTACATAATGTCATTTTACGCAAGTTTATATTTTGTATAGGTTCAATATCTGAATAGAACAACAACAAGGGCAATTATTAAAAGGATAATTCAAATAGTTGCACAAAGCAGAGACATCCCTAAACAGGCAAAATAGAACTGATACGAGTATTTCAGAAGTAGCACATCAGAAAGTCAATAGGAAGTAAGAGAAGAAATTTTGATGTGGCTTTATTTTTACCTTATGGAATTCCTTCCTTGTGTTTTCCGTTCTTCATTGTTTGCAGATTTGGTTGCTCTGTGCTTTCTGTCTTTCATTTCACCCTGCTTTTTGGCTTGGACCAGTCATCAGTACATACGGCTCATTCCTAGGTTTTTTTTCTTTCCTTTTTTAAAATCTTCTTTTGCCTCCTTCATCCTAACTCGTGCAAACAATTGTACTTGCTTTTTGTAATATTGCAACGTTTACTGACCAATTTTCTTCTCTGGTCTCTCTGTTTTTCAATCATTTTTGTTGATTTTTATGTTTGATTTTAATTTAACAATTTAAGAAACGGTTGAACGGAGTGCAGGAGCGACAAGATCCCTACCTGCTACTTACTCATACAAGCCATTCTTTTCAACACGGCCATATCAGTCATGGACAACAGCTCCAATTACAGTGCCTGGGCAAACCAAATCAGGCTTCACTTCCTTATCAAGCTCTTCCTCTAACACTCCTACAGCTTCCCCATTAAAATCAATATGGTCTGTTTCTTCTGCTTCTCCAATCAAATCCACGTTAGGAGCTTCTACCACATCTTCGGTTAAATCTGTTAGTGATGTAGCATCTCCAATTAGATCATTTCGGACAATCTCTTCACCAATAAAAACTGTGGTATCTCAGCCTCCCTACAATATCCAGGTTACTTCAGGATCTTTCGTCAGAGCTCCCGCAGTCACAGAAACTGCTAGTCTAAAAGGGCTAGCATCTACTACCACATTCCCCTCTCGGACATCTCCAGTGACTACAGCAGGATCTCTCTTAGAGAGATCATCCATAACCATGACGCCTCCAGCATCCCCCAAATCCAACATTAGCATGTACTCTTCGAGTTTGCCACTTAAATCGGTCATCACATCAGCATCTTCACTTTTATCGTCCCCTCTAAAGTCAGTGGTGTCACCTGCTAAGTCAGCAGTTGATGCTGTTTCATCCTCTAAAGTCATGATGGTCTCGTCTCTCTCATCGCCAGCAAAACATGTAGCTGGGCACACAGATGTACCATTGCTTAATGGATCTGTGTCACCTCTGAAATACCCATCTTCTGCCAACTTAATAAATGGATCCAAAGCTGCAGCTGTTTTTCAAGACAAGATCTCTACAGCTGTGCATTCTGCAAGCTGTGCTGCTAACGCAGTTGCTGACACGGCCGAGAGAGTGTTTTCAACAGCTACAACAATGCCATTTTCTCCACTCAGGTCATTTGTGTCTTCAGCACCATCAGCTTTCCAGTCAATGAGAACTCCGGCAGGTGCTTTGTACACAGCCCTTGGGTCAATATCTGCAACTACCTCATCAGTAACTTCATCAACAATAACAGTGCCAGTATATTCTGTAGTCAATGTTTTGTCTGAACCAGCATTAAAGAAGCTCCCAGAGTCGTCTTCACTCACAAAATCAGCTGCTGCGCTGCTGTCACCTATTAAAACATTGACTACAGAGGCACGCACACAGCCTCCCTTTAATCGAACTTCATCTCCAATAAAATCATCCTTGTTTTTAGCACCCTCTGCTCTAAAATTGTCCACACCATCTTCTCTGTCCTCCAGTCAGGAGATACTCAAAGATGTTGCTGAAATGAAAGAGGATCTAATAAGAATGACTGCAATATTGCAGACAGATGTCACAGAGGACAAACCGTTCCAACCCGACATACCAAAAGAGGGTAGAATTGATGATGAAGAGCCCTTTAAAATTGTTGAGAAAGTAAAAGAGGACTTAGTAAAAGTTAGTGAGATTCTGAAAAAAGATGTGTGTTTAGAAAGTAAAAGGTCGGCTAAAGTATCCAAAAGTGATCAAGGACACCTGTCTGAGGATGACTGGGTAGAGTTCAGTACAGAGGAGATTGATGAAGCGAGACAGCAAGCTCTGACAAGCCCTTCTATATCTGTTCCAGAGAAGGTCCAAATTAAAACTAAAACCATGTCGGAAAAGGATTATAGCTTGTCAAAAGTCATTGATTACTTAGCGAATGATATCGGTAGCAGTTCATTAACAAACATAAAGTACAAGTTTGAAGAGGGGAAAAAAGAAGGTGAAGAGAGACAAAAACGCGTTTTAAAACCAGCTATTGCTTTGCAGGAACATAAACTTAAAATGCCTCCAGCCTCCATGAGGCCTTCAACATCAGAAAAGGAGTTATGTAAAATTGCAGATTCCTTTTTTGGAACAGATACTATTTTAGAGTCTCCAGATGACTTTTCTCAACACGATCAAGATAAAAGTCCCCTATCTGACAGTGGCTTTGAAACAAGAAGTGAAAAGACACCTTCTGCCCCGCAAAGTGCTGAAAGCACAGGGCCAAAACCACTTTTCCATGACGTACCCATTCCTCCCGTTATCACAGAAACAAGAACTGAAGTAGTTCATGTTATCCGCAGCTATGAACCATCATCAGAAGAAATCCCAGAGCAGAAAGCAGAGGAGCCACCGGCCTCAAAACCTACCCCCGCATTCACAGAGCTGGAGCAAAAGCCTTCTGGATCTATCAAAGAGAAGGTCAAAGCTTTTCAAATGAAAGCCAGCAGCAGCGAAGATGACGACCGTAAGTGCGTCCTTAGTAAAGGTGTCCGAGTAAAAGAAGAAACTCATATCACGACGACAACTAGGATGGTTTATCATAAACCTCCATGCACTGAAAGCACATCCGAAAGAATAGAGGAAACAATGTCTGTTCATGACATAATGAAAGCTTTTCAGTCTGGACGCGACCCTTCCAAAGAACTGGCAGGTCTGTTTGAACATAAATCATCAGTAACATCCGATGTTAGCAAGTCTGCTGAAACTTCACCGCAACATGCAGAGAAGGACAGCAAAATGAAACCCAAACTGGAGCGAATAATAGAGGTCCATAT
Source organism: Zapornia atra (assembly GCA_013400835.1). NCBI lineage: Eukaryota > Metazoa > Chordata > Aves > Gruiformes > Rallidae > Zapornia > Zapornia atra. The sequence continues at coordinate 322,909 of VZTU01015590.1, forward strand.
TGAAAAAGGTAATCAGGCTGAACCTACTGAAGTCATTATTAGAGAAACAAAAAAGCATCCAGAAAAGGAAATGTATGTATATCAGAAAGACTTACCTCGGGGAGATATTAACTTAAAAGAGTTGGAAAAACATGATGCTTTTCCTTGTTCGGATGAACAAGGTCAGCAAGAAGAAGAGGAGCTCACAGCCGAAGAGTCACTTCCTTCTTATCTGGAATCCTCTAGAGTTAACACTCCCGTGTCCCAGGAAGAAGACAGTCGCCCTAGTTCTGCTCAACTCATGTCTGATGACTCTTACAAAACACTGAAGCTTTTGAGTCAGCACTCAATAGAATACCATGATGATGAGTTGTCAGAACTAAGAGGGGAGTCTTACAGGTTTGCTGAGAAAATGCTTCTTTCAGAAAAGCTAGATGTGTCTCATTCTGATACTGAGGAGTCAGTTACTGACCATGCTCTACCCCTTAGTGCAGAGTTACAGGGGTCTGATAAACAATGCAGAGAAAAAGTAGCTACTGCCCCCAAAAAGGAGATTCTCTCCAAAATCTATAAAGATGTGTCTGAAAATGGTGTAGGTAAAATGTCTAAAGATGATCATTATGATAAAGTGACAGTGTTACACTACACTGGAGATGTTAGTAGTCCAAAACATGCGATGTGGATGCGCTTTACAGAGGACAGATTAGACAGAGGTAGAGAAAAGTTGATATATGAAGACAGGGTGGACAGGACTGTTAAAGAGGCAGAAGAAAAACTGACCGAAGTATCACAGTTTTTTCGGGATAAAACGGAGAAGTTGAATGATGAGCTACAGTCTCCAGAGAAAAAGCAGCATAAAAAGAACGGCAAAGAAATACATTCTAGCCAGAGCTCTGCCAGCAGCAGCCCCGAGAAAGTTCTGCTCTCTGAACTACCGTCGTCTGGTGACGAATGGAGTAAGGTGAAGCAGTATGCACACGATGGGAAATGCTTTCCCAAGGTGGATGAACGAAAAGCATCCAGTTTGCCCAGCAGTCCTGAAAAAAGGATATTCATGCAACCTGTGGAGGACTCTAAACAAACTATGGAACACAAAGGAAGTGCTCAGCAGACTGGAGTACCGGAGGTTTCACAGACAGGATTTCAGCTGAAGCAGTCAAAGCTCAGTTCCATTAGGCTTAAATTTGAACAAAGTATAAGTCCGAGGAGTAAGGATGTGACTCAAGAAGAAAAAAAGCTGGACGGTCAGTCCAAAATTCCAGTAAAGAAGTTGCAAGAAAGTAAGTTACCAGTGTATCAGTTTTATTCCAGAGAGAAACACGCAAAGCAAGTAGAGGTCATTGATGGGAGTACAGCTTTACAGAAAGAGGTGAAAACACAGGAAGATTTTGTTCCCAGTAAAGGGAAAGCTATCGAAGACATTCTTGCTTCAGACACACAAAAACAAAGAACTGAGATGACCAAAGGCATGCCAGAATTCTTTCTCGAACCACAGGCAAAAGACCTGGTCTATGGCTCAGACTCAATGACGAAGGGACACTGGGACAAAAAAATCTATAGGACATGGGAAAGTCCTGGAACTTCTAATCATAACATGCAAAAAGAAAAACTTTCACACGTGCTGGTTCCAGATACGGTAAAAGAAAACCATGTTGATCACGCCGAAGCTAAAACTGACAGAATCACTGTGACAGAGCACAAATTGGCAGCAAATGGAATTCATTCAGAAGAAGTGAAGGAAGTGACTGTAAAATCTCCCTCAAAAAGGGTTTTATACAGAGAATTTGTTGTCAGGGAGGGGGAACATAATGGTGAAGTGACCGATAAAATATCCAAAAGGAAAGAAGAAATTGCTGTGTCCCATATTCCAGTCAGAATTGTTGAGGAGAAGAGAACCACGCTTGATGGTGTCTATGAACTTTCAGCTAAAGTATCCCAATCAGCTGTGATTAAGGAGAAAGTTGAGAGGCAGATTGGTTATGTGGAAGATGAGAAACTAAAGCATTCAGAAATCAGAAAAGTTACCAAGCAGCAGAGCTCGATAGGTCTAAGTCCTTCTGTTGAGGAAATGGAGCTATCCCCTAGCAAATCACCAGATTCTTTAGAATGTAGTCCAGGAAAGGAATTTCCTTCAAACGAGTTAGTTGACCCCGGTGCCAGTGATTACTTGGATAAAGTTGCACCGCTAGTAAGCACTGAGGGAGTAAAAGAAATTAAGACCTTGCCCGTTTATGTCAGCTTTGTTCAGGTAGGAAAGCAATATGAGAAAGAGGTGCAACAAGGAAACATTAAAAAAATTGTCAGTCAGGAGACTAAGACTGTACAAGAGACAAGGGGGACATTTTACACAGCTAGACAGCAAAAGCAACCTCCTTCTCCGCAAGGTAGCCCAGAAGATGACACACTAGAACAAGTGTCCTTTATAGATAGCTCTGGTAAAAGCCCTTTAACACCAGAAACACCGAGTTCAGAGGAAGTGAGTTATGAGTTTACGTCTAAAACACCCGACTCACTGATAGCGTATATCCCGGGCAAGCCCAGTCCTATACCTGAGGTGTCTGAGGAATCAGAGGAGGAAGCTGAGGCTAAGTCAACATCTGTGAAACAGGCAGAGGTTGAGGAACCACAGATTGACAAAGCATTACCTAATCATATAAACAAGGACTCTAACAAAAGACCCAAAAGTAACAGAGTTGCCTACATTGAATTCCCTCCTCCTCCACCACTGGATGCGGATCAAGGCGAGTCAGAAAAGAAGCCTCATTATTCCACTGAGAGTGAAATGGAGATGACAGAAGTGAATTTGCAAGATGAACACGACAAATACCAACTGGCTGAACCTGTCATAAGAGTACAGCCGCCGTCTCCTGTGCCACCAGGAGCAGATGTTAGTGATTCCAGTGATGATGAGTCTCTCTATCAACCTGTTCCACTTAAAAAGTATACCTTCAAACTGAAAGAACTGGAAGACGACCAGAAAGAAACCTCAAAGCCCAGAGGCCCTGAAAAGATTGAGAAACAGAAAGAGTTAGGACATCCCACTTCTGGCAAGCCTAATGAGCTTGACATTGGGCTTGATTCACCCCAGAATGATGTAGTGCAAAATGGGAATAACAATGACCAGTCTGTCACAGAGTGTTCCATAGCAACCACTGCAGAATTCTCCCATGATACTGATGCGACAGAGATTGACTCTCTGGACGGTTATGATTTGCAAGATGAAGATGATGGTTTAACTGAGAGTGATTCTAAACTTGCAGGTCCGGCAGTTGAAACCAAAAAGGACGTATGGACTACAGAAGGCATTCTAAAGCAGACTGATCGCTGCTTTAGCCAGAGTAAGCTTGAAGTCATTGAGGAGGAAGGCAAGGTAGGCCCTGAAGAAGACAAGGCACCTCCAAAGGGTCCAGCTTCTGAAAAAGCCGGAGATAAGAGCGAACAGAAGTCAGGGGCGCAGTTTTTCACTTTGGAAGGCAGACACCCTGACAGGACTGTATTTCCTGACACGTATTTCAGTTACAAAGTAGACGAAGAGTTTGCAACACCTTTCAAAACAGTGGCCACCAAGAGTCTAGATTTTGATCCGTGGTCCAATAACCGAGGTGACGATGAAGTGTTTGAGACTAAATCAAGGGATGATGAGGCTAAGCCATTTGGTCTGGCAGTGGAAGACAGATCTCAAGCAACAACACCTGACACAACTCCAGCCAGAACTCCAACAGATGAGAGTACGCCAACTAGCGAGCCCAACCCCTTCCCATTTCATGAAGGGAAGATGTTTGAGATGACTCGCAGTGGTGCAATTGACATGAGCAAGAGGGATTTTGTTGAAGAAAGACTCCAATTTTTTCAGATTGGTGAGCATACTTCTGAAGGGAAGTCAGGGGACAAGGGGGAAGGGGATAAAAGTACAGTCACTGCCATCACACAGCCACAGGCAGGGGACAGCACTGTAGAAACAAACCTAGAGAGACCAGTAGAGACAACAGCAGTTGAACATAAGCCCGTCATCCAGGCCAGTGGAGATTGCATGGAACAAACACTTGGTAGTAACTCACTGGAGAAATCATCGGCAGCGGTAAACGCTTCTAAAGTTGATCCCAAATTGCGCACACCAATTAAAATGGGAATTTCTGCTTCCACCATGACTCTGAAGAAAGATGGCCCTGGCGAAGTGACAGATAAGATAGAAGCTGTGATGCCAAGTGGTCAGGGATTAGAGAACGAAACCGTAGCAGTGATTGCGAGTTCAGCTTCTAGCCAGACGAGCTGTAGGCAAACAGAAAACACTGATTTCCCAAAAGATAATTTTAATAACAACAACAATTTGGATTCATCTGCTGTCCCTACAGATGATATTACCTGTAATGTAGTGCTAAAAGAACATTTGGAACCAAAATGTTCCCTCCAGAAAGCTAATCAAGCGAAAAGCACTTCAGGAAAAGGTACAGGGACAACACAAGGACACAGAGTAAGAGATAAGCAAAAACCACACGGAGAGCAGCAAAAGTCAACAGACTTGGTAGGGGCTAGAGGAAAATCAAAGCTTCCCGTAAAGGCCAGCTCAGTAAAAGAAGTCTTTTCTCAAAATATTCTCCAAAGCAATACAGGGAGTAAAGTGAGAGGGGCTAGTAAGCCTGACAAAGCAAAACAAAATAATCCTTCTCCCTGTCTAGAAGCAAGGTCTAGAATTCCTGTAAAAAATACACATAGGAATAATCTAGCTAGAAGAACTCCAACCCTGCCAAAACAAGAGCAGATAGAGAAAGAAAAACCAAAACAGCTTCCCTCTAAATTACCAGTAAAGGTAAGATCTACCTCCGTCACCGTGACAACAGTTAAAGTAAGGAAAAATCAGCTTAGGGAGGTATGTAAGCATTCTATTGAATATTTTAAGGGAATTAGTGGTGAGACATTAAAGCTTGTGGATCGTCTATCTGATGAAGAGAAAAAGATTCAGTCAGAGGCCTCTGATGATGAAGAAGACAGTACATCAAGGAACACATCCTTATCAGAAGCTACTCAAGTTTACCAGCCTTCCATTACATCGAAGTCTGCTAGAGACATGAGAACAGAGGCAGCATCTATAAAATCAAAGATTGAAAAGGCCGACAGTGAGAGGAGGAGGAGTAAGAGGACTGGTGAGAATGAAGGCAGTCAGGTTTCTGGAGCTCTCATGGCTCACCTCGTGGAGATCAAGCCTAGTTTGTAAAACTTTCAACTTGTTGATCCTAGTGCATGAACTGTCGTGATTGCCTGTGGAGTGACTTAACTGTAGTTTTCATTCTGTCATTGCCATCTGTATGTGCTGTCTTACACTCTTCTTTCTTCCTTTAAACAAACCCTGTATTGTAGAGAGCTAGTGAAGCATGCCAAAGACATTCATGTATCTCAAGAGTTGATGTAATTCAGAAATTAGAAGATAACTTTTGTTGACAGCAAATTTGTTCTGTCAAACTAGAGAAAAAATTAGATGTTAATCTGGTCCTGGTGGTTTCCACCAGTAATTGGACAACTTGTGTACAGTCTTATCAGCTAGGTTGTCAGCATGTTTGGTTTCATTACACAACATCATGTAGTTTGACATTTGGCTTTACACAGGTGAAAATTTAAAAGCTGTGGAAAAAAAAATTTGCTTTTTAGGTTAATAGGACACACAACCATTCTAGTAAACGATGTAAGCACCGGCTACTTAGCCAAATTAAAGCTATTATTTATAATAAGCTGTTGTCCGGTCTTGTGGTTTTCTGTGCAAAACCTTTTTAATCGAGAAATTGTAAATCACAGGTCCACAGAGTCCATGTGAGCGAACAGATATAAGGATGGCAATTGTAGCCGACCACCTAGGACTTAGCTGGACAGGTAAGTTTTTCTGCTTATTGAAATTAGTCTTCATTATAATGCTCTCGGGTAGTCTTTTGCCAAAACCAACAGGAAGGCCGCATCAGGTTCTCCTGAATCCACCGTGAATCCGACCTCCCAAGACATGCAATGCGTTGCTGGGCAAAGATGCCCAGTAGGAAATTAATCCTGTGGTCTTGCAATGAATCAAACAGAAGCGCACATCTTTCCTCTCGAGACATTCCCCCGAGGAGTTGAGAGGATCCATCTACTAGGGCTTGGGGCTGCCTCTGCATCCGGGCAGCAGTTTCCCCAAAACCCTGGAGGTTATGGGGAGCCCAGCACTGCACCGCCAAATACATTGGTGGGCAGAGCTTGGCCCTTCACGGGCTTGCAGCTGCAGCAGCCAGCTCTCCCTGGGAGTAGGTGATGACAGCACTGGTGCTGAGCTGCACAGAGAGCTCACACAGGGGGAACACTCACCAGAAAAGATGTGACAAATCAGCCGTGCTGAGGTAGTCTCCGTGGAGTTTCACCCCACCATGTTTAACTGGCTGACTGGGTGTCAGTGAGGTAACAGCTCAGAGGTGATCGAAATTCCAAAGTGTGCCTATCTGAGGAGATTAAAGCACAAGGATATAATGCCACGTTCGTCGCCATCTGTGAAGTTTGCGTCAGGTAATTCCATTGACCTGTGTGTAATCTAAGAAAGAGAACATTTTTAAGTCCAACAAGATGATTGAGGAATTTGTGCTTTCTTTGGTGGTGTTTTTTTGTTGTTTTCTTGCTTGCTGTTGCTTATTTTTGTCTTTGTAGAACTGGCAAGAGAACTGAATTTTTCTGTGGATGAAATAAATCAAATCCGAGTAGAAAACCCAAATTCTCTGATTGCTCAAAGCTTCATGTTGTTAAAAAAATGGGTTACCAGAGATGGAAAAAATGCTACAAGTAAGTTCAAAGAATTAATTTTGTTGCTTATAAATTATAGCCCATCTCATCTGCTGCCTAATCTAAGCAGGTTAAACTGAAGAAAACTTTCTTGAATGTCTTTTGTAAACCACTGATGGGGTGGGGGGAAGTTTCAGTTATGTTTTCACCGGAAGTCAGAAATGTGTCACATTTCTTCAGTGTATGTGCAGGAGGAAATAATCTGCTCTCCGCATCGCTACTTGACGGGACATGTAACGAACCGAAATTCCAGTAAAGAAACAATTAGGGAAAACTTCCCAATAGCAAGGAATGTGAAAACATGGGGAAAGACTGCCTGGAAAAGTTAGGTCATGAGAAAAGGCTGTGTCTCCTTCTGTGAGGAGCACTGGAGACACTGATTCTGGGCTGATTCCGCTGGTTTTATCTGCATTTCACCTGAATTGCTCAAATTGCAAGAGACATTTTGATTTTTGTATTTGGCCAATAGTGTTCGTTACCAGTCTCTAACCCTGCACTCCTACACAGTGTTTGAGTCATCTTTGATCTGTTTCACTGTAAAAGTAATTCCCAATGTTTCTGTGTCCTCCACATGAAATGACTGTAAATGAGATGTCACGGCGTGCTGCGTGAATAGGTTTGCATGTTGTTGTCTACATGGCTACCTATTCTGTTGTTCCTCGAAACAGTAAAAGGATCTTTACTCTCCTTTTACACTCCGGTGAAAGGATATTTTGTTTCAGTAGCAAGTAAATATGTTCCTTAAGAACTCTCTGACCTCATTCTTTGTGTTATAATTATACTTGGGGGGGGGGGAAATTCTAAATAAAATGTATATCTGGAGTAAGGAGGCTGCAGAATGCCTACTTAAACAAATGATGGGGTTTTCTAGAGCCAAAGGACAGAAACGTATGCCCAGCAATTTGCAATTAATACAATGTGAATGTAACTGAGAACAATGACTGCACAGTTCTGCCACACTGAACTTTTCTCTGATGTGTCTTATTTGTTTTTCAGCTGATGCCTTAACTTCTGTATTGACAAAAATTAATCGAATAGATATCGTGACCCTGTTGGAAGGACCAATATTTGATTATGGAAATATTTCAGGCACCAGAAGCTTTGCAGATGAAAATAACGTTTTTCATGATCCTATTGATGGTAATTGAATTCCATGGTCATGTTTAGCTCTGTGACATGATAGTACAGTAATGTTGTATAAACTAAACAGTAAGTTCTAAAGAAATAATTTTCCTCTCCTGAAACATGCTCATGGTATTGGTATCTCAAAGAATAAACCCAGGATCCCATAAACGTACACCTGAGTGAGCTCATTCCCACCAGCCTCAGTGTCTGCTGACAGGAACTGAACATTCTTCTCATGCAAGAGTTGTGCTTTGAGGCTTGCCCGTGTATATTTTTAAGGTACTGCAGCTTTCCAACTTACTTGGAAATACTTAGAATCTTTGGCTTCCTGTCTAGATAAGTAACAGGAAGAATCCTTTGAAGAAAAAAAAAAGGAAGAACAAGGAGAAAAAAAGGACTTAGCGATTGCATAGGAGAAATTAATGTGCAATTTGCTACCAAGCCTCTTTCAGACAAGTGAACGTCAATTACTTAATGATTTTCACTTCGACCATTTCTGCAATGGAGGTAGAAAAATAAGAAAATGCTTTATTAGCGCATGAGAAAATATCATTTTAAGTACTAATGAGTAAAGTCACATTATAATTTTCACATGGAAACTGTACCAAGTGTGACCAGAATTGTGCAGGTTAATTTTGGAGCAAGATTAAAAGGGTAAATGAAGTTCTGCTTGTAAACTAGAATTGCCGTAGGTATACCTAGTAATCAGTCTGTTGAAGATGCTAAATGTTGGTTTTTTCTTCCTTTAAACATTAGCTAACAGGCATTGGGTTGCTACATTCTTTACTTCCATTTTTGTTGCATGCATTATGAATAGCTCTTTAAATAAGATTTTTCTTTAGTAAGTAACATTTCCCTTGTTTGGGGGGGAGGGGGTTGTGCTTTGTTCAAAAAATGTGTTGAGCTTTCTCTGTATTTTAGGAGGATTTCTTTTCTTTCAAGCATCTAAGCTCAGCGTACCTCCATTATTGAGCAGCATTGCTGGTCATTGAATCATTGCATTACAGAAATAATTTTCTGTGGACATTTTAAGAAAGTTGCTCTTGAAATGTTGTTCGCACCTTTTAATAGCAGCATCGATGTTTTTATGAAAAAAACCCTATGCTTCTCTGCGGTTGTTTTCTGTCTCTCCTCTCCTCTGAACCTTCCTCAAGCTTCCTTTCCTCACCAAGACCAGACCACCTTTGCCTTCCTCTCAGCTGATTCAGGAAACAGAAGCCTGACCCCTGTTAATGCACCTCCTTTTGCAGGCAGCACAATGTCGAGTTAACCCCATGGCATGTGTTTTTTTCCCTTTCATAGGTTACCCAACCTATTATTATTAGAATGCGAACATCAGATTACATTGTCATTTTTATGTACATATTCAATTGAATCCTCTTGTATGGTTTTCCCATGTTTTCATCATTTATTTTCTTTTCTCTCTTTATTTGATCAGTGTATCTGATTGTACCCATGTCACCAAGATCACCTCACTCTCCAAGATCACCAAGATCTCCTTACTCGCCACAGTCCTCTCACCTGTGTAACTTTACTGTACCCGAAATATTCATATAGCTCTCCCTTGCTGTTTTTGTGTTCTCTTATCCCTCTGTTAACTTCCTTTTTTAGTTGGGTTTTTTTTTTTAATTCTGCTGTATGTTTAGATCTCCTATCCTTTAGTATCCTCACTGGGATCCATTTCTGTTCCTCATTCTTTAACTATTCCTTTCTCATGGCTCTGCGGCTAAATTGGAGACACATTTTAGTAGCATTGTATCGCTGGTGTTGTGTATTTATATTAAAAGTATATTAAAAATGTGGACCTGTTTTAGAAATAATACCTACTGACAAAAAAAGTGGTTGCCCTATGTTATGATGTGCTTCTGTATTTAAAATCTATTTATTAAGCTTCCACATTTAAAAGGAAAAAAACAAACCAAGCAAAAAACCCCATGCAACTGGGAAAGAAAGATTTATACAATATGGCTGCAAGAGATTGCACTAGATAGAAAGGGACAACCACCCTTGTCCGCATTTGATGTATTGCATGCTCATAAGGCAATCTGCTATAGCTTGAAAAATACTCAAGTGGCTGCAAAAACCAATTGCTGAAATCTTTTACAGACTATTCATGAAATAGTCCAAAGTGCTGGTTGGCTTCACCGCCCTGCTCACTGGCAGCACTCGTGTTCTGTCCCACCTGTTCAGGACAAAGTGAAGAAACCTCTCAGAGCTGCAGTTGTTCTGATACACCTGCACCTCCTCACACGTTTCATACTTTATGTAACTCATTAATCATTTGCCGTGTGCTTATTTGTTGCTCCATGCTTCATCCCAGTCAGTCCAAATGTGCTGTCTTCCTTAGGTTATCCCACCGTTCAAGTGGAACTGGAAACTCCCACTGGGTTGCGCTTTGTGCCACCCACCCCTTTCCATCAGGACGATTTCTTTAGCGACACCTCTAGCCTAGAGTCACCCCTTAGAACTCCCAGTAGACTGAGTGACGTATTAGTGACCTCCCAGGCACACGTAGATGGTACAGCAGCAGCACCGCCAGTGGTGACTGAAGAAGACACTTCACTGGATGACAGCAAACTCGATTTCTCAGTGCCTAGAAAAGGAACACCTAAAGATATTTCCATAGGCGAGAGCCAGTTGGAGGAAGTGGACCTTAAGGATTTTCCACGGTACCTTGGTAGTTATGGCGGGATATCAAAAGATCCTAAACAAAGGCAGAGAGAAGAGTCTAGTAAAACAGGAGTAAGGACTGAACAGCCTGAGAGAGAAAAGTCTGGTACTGATGAGGAGATGACAGAAGAAAAGTTTAAATCTCTGTTTGAGGACATTGACCTGGAAGAAGGAGCTGAGTCTGAGGAGATGACGGAAGAAAGAGTGTGGTCAATTCTTAAAGGTGTTCAACAAGCAGAACACGAAATGTCTTCAATTACAGGTTGGCAGCCTGACTCGTCAATTGTTACTGAGCCACCGACATCAGGACGCAGAATAGGTGGTAGCCTGCTAGATCGCTTGGATGATAGGTGAGCACTGTCGGATGGGAGTACGTGTGTCTGTATGTGTGTGTGTGTAAGCAAGCCTTCCCATGCTGCTTTTACCTCCAGGAGCAATGCTGAGGCTTCTCTTCTACTACATATGCTCTATAAGGACATGTATCTATGTGCACATAAGTGTATGTATTTAAAGGAAGTAGTAATAGTTGACTTGATTTGGTGTCAAACATGTTTGTCTTTAAAAAGGTGTATTTATCAAGTTTCATTCTTAATATAGGTATTTTGGAATTAGCTTATGTTATGTTTAGTGGATCATACTACTTTCCTTGTTCCTTATCTTGTGTATTTCTGTTTCAAATTAACCGAAGCGATGCACAGATGCAACTGCAATTGAGGACTATAAAACATATGCTACCTGAAACCAGGATACTGCATTGCGCTTATTTCCCTAGTGCCTTTTCAGCAGTCATTGGTTCCACTGCAGCTCTTCGCCTTCTCTCGGGTAGCTGTTATTTTTCCACAAGCCAATTTTTAAACATTCACTGGTTTTATAACACTTCCTTCAAGCATGTTACATCATGCTGATTTACTAGACTTCTAAAGAGATGAGTTATAAGGCATTAGAAGGTAAGAATGGTGATGCCGAATCTGTCTAGTCCCATATGTTGCCACCTGGCAGAGAGTGCAGAGGATGCTCGGGGAAGGAGGAGAGTGGATGGTATGCACTGTTTTCCCCCCGCAAGCCCCCACGCTCCACCTGCATAAGGACCTGCTGAGGTGGATGCATTCTGTGTATTTATCCTCAGTGCATTTCTCTTGCATGAGCTTTGCCAACCTCCCCTTCGTGTTTGCGTGTTTGGCCTTACTGGTACCCACTGGCTGAGGAGCTCCTGCTTGCCTTTGTTCTGAGCGTGGCTCCCATGATTGTTAAGCGGAGGAGGCGGGTCTGCGTGAGCTGTAAATCAATCAGTGGAGAACAATTATCTGCAGGGTGCTCATTTGTCTGTCAGCAGTTTCCATCCTTCGCAGCCTTGACTCAGGATGTTTCAAGGTTCCAGGTAGCATTAGATGCTGTTATTGAATCCAGCGGGAATTTGGCCATCAAACTGATTGTCTTTCAGGACTGTAAAGCGCTTGCTCTACTACTGTTGGGATTTCTGCTTCCTTAAGCGAGGATTGTTATTCTGCATTTTACGTCGTGTTAAATTAGTAAAATAGATAATTTCTAGAAGTAAAAGGGCTTCCTTAAGAAGACAATACCCATTTCCAATGAGATTAATTCGATTTGCTTTCTTGTGTAAGAGTTTTGCCAGCAAATAGCTGTAGTATTTTCATGTGTACAGTCGTAGCGCTTATCTGAGCACAACCAAAAATGCAAGAGAGAAGGAAACTGTGCATCAGAAGTTCAGGTTAAACCCATCCTTTGCTGTAATCCAAGGCAAAATGTTGGTCAGCTTTCTGTCTTGTAGTAACCTTCCTTGCCTTTGGCTTTGTGTGTTATCAAAGCTGTGTACTGTCTAAGGATCTATTTTCAGACACCAATTTTTTTTTAAAAAGCATGATTTATCTGGAGTACATATATGGGAGGGTGAATTATATTAATTATTTGATCATTACTGGTAATTGCATGGTAACAGATACTTTCTTCAGCTCTTCGGTTAGAGAGCAAGTTAAAGAATTAGTGCCTCGGGAATTTATACAAGGGAAATGACAGGGTTTGTGCATTTTTCTTTCACTTTTTCCTCTCCCCTGAGCGGAAGGAGATTACCGTAAAGATCTGGCCTTGTTTCCAGCATTCACCATACTCTCATTGCTTCTGAAAAGGTACCAGGATGCAGAAGACAAAGTTATAGATTGATGTTTGCAAGTTGAATTTAAAATTTAACTTTTTTCTAACTGAAACATAGTGGTAAGAATGAAGGCTTGGTGCTTCGCCCTTCCATGTGCGATCTGAGCTCTGAATGGCTGTCTCTTCTTTTCTTTTTCTCCTTGTAGCTCAGACCAATGTAGGGATTCTGTTACCTCTTATGTCAAAGGAGAAGCAGGGAAGCCAGAAACAAATGGAAGCTTATCTGAATCCACAACAGAGATGAAAACTAGTTCTTACATCCAAGAAACTTTAAATGATGTGGGAAAACAGAGCGACAAAGAAGCCTTGAAAACAAAGCCCCAAGTTTCAGCTGGTACGGATGAGCAAATGTTATCATCAACAGCATATCAGAAAGCTTTGGAAGAGACTAGCAAGCCAGAAACAGAAGGCCACAAAACATCTGTGCCTGTCAGCATGAAGAAGATGAGCTGGAGTACTTCTGAGGATGGCAAGCCAAGAACAAGTATCCAAGAGGAGGAGGGAGCAGTGATGTCTGAACAGAAGGTACAGTATGTCCTGTAATTATTAACTGTGTGAGGAGTCCCCGTTGCTTGACATATTGCTTGACAGGATTTGTTGTAAGGCTTGTAACGTTGTTCGTGACAGGATGTTGGGCTTTAATCCTCCTTTATGCCTTTTCCATTTTTTGCTGAGTCAAGAAGAATGGAAGTTAGTGGGAATTTATATTCCGTGGTGTGAATGGAGTGAGGTGGAGCTGAGACAGGCAGAGGAGCCAAGCAGGGCTGCATAATACTCTGCCAGGCTGGCCCCAAGCCTGGAAGAGGTTAGAGCAGCTTCTGGGACCGCCATCCTGCTTCACCAGGGATCAGGCCCCTTTCCTGCCCTGACAGCCACCTGCACAAATGGTGCCAACCAGCTCAGCTGCCCTCCGTCTGCTTCCAGTTAAGGTGATGCCACTGGGCTCCCTTCTTCCCATGACACTGAACTGAACAAAGAGATACAGGGACTCTCCAGGCCCTGTCCTGCTCCTTGTCCCTAACCCCCTTCCCCACCCCCCTCCACCGCCTGCACGTTATTACTCTCTTAATTTGCAGGAAAGTAAATTTTGGGTAATACTTAATCTCTGCCTTATGCCTTGTTTCACGGCCTCCTTTATCCAAAGTGCATCCACCCATGAGGAATCAGAGGATCTCAAAACATGTAAAGCACTTTTCCAGCTCGTGGCTCATTTGTTCTTTCTTAAAACACTACTGAGGGGTTCCTCTTATTTCTACCTGGCCTGGTGTGCACATCCTTAACTGCAGGACCTCAGTGACAAGTTTCTTTCTGATGAAGAAGATTCCAATAGCTCTCTCAGTTGCTTATATTTACTTCCCAGAAGCTTAAATGTAAAGTCATTTCAAAGAATAGCTTCTAGCCCTGTCGCTGCACATACCTCGCTCACAGCACCAGCAGGGCTGCCGTGGAACAGATAGCAGGAGCCAGGCTGGAAAAGGGAATTGCAGAGCTACTTCTACACTCCTCTCTTTGCTGAGGTTGCCTTTCCCTGGGCATACCATGGGAGGACACTATGACTTGTGGAAGCAAGGTATTGCAGCAGAATTGCTGTGACACCATAGAGCTTTTGCCTTTTTTTTTTTTTTACAGCACAATAAAAACGTAGACTGTGGTAGACTGCAATAAATCACTCAGGTCTAAATTATTTCATTTGAAGCTATTCTTTTGATTATACAACCAGGAGTTCTTTTATTAGATGGCAACGTAATCAGTCTCAGCAGTTACGCAGCGTATGATTGTTATTATCTTGTTATTAGTTCGTGACACGGTTGGAGCAGTGAAGATCTTTCTCAATGTTCACTAATTACTGGATTACTTAAAAAAAATGTAAGTAAGAGCCTTCTGCAGAGGCAGTTAGAGGCAGATGGCGCAGGTCCCCTAGCAGCGGCAGGCTTTGGGGGGACCATCGGGCTGATGATATTACACTCAGTTTAAACACAAGGATAAGCGTAGACGCGCATTGTAACCTGCTGTGGGCATGCAACAGTGCTGCACTCCCTGCTCCTGATTCCCGTCAGTGAGAAGGTAAGTTGTCATCCTCTCTTGTGTGCTCTTTACTGTTGGATATCCCTTCTGGATTGGGAAGTGTTCAAGCACGTACTTTTCTTCGGTGTGTTTTTTGCGCTGCTTGTGCTTCATCAGCAAAGGGTGTAAATCTTACGTTGTAAATAACACGTCTTTTTACAGATAGGCATCAGGAAATAATGTGATTCCTACATGTGGGGGTCTCCCAAAGCCAGAGTGGGTAACAACCTAGCATTTGTTAGAATGGCAGCAGGAATTGCTTTGAATGCCTTGTCGATACTTCTTCAAGAATACTTTCTAGTCTAATTTGAAGTCAATTGTTCAGCTGCTGACATGATCCAGTTTATGGTGAGACACTTCACATGCTGTCCCGAAAGCTGAAAGATCATTTCAACTCCGGTCTTTCAACAAGGTCCTCTTCAGAATTGCTCTGTAAAGGGGAAAGTAGGGAAGAAACAGATTTATTTCCATGGAAAGAAAGGGGGAACAAAGCAAAGTTACTTCCCAAAGTCAGAGATTTTTTTTTTTTTCCAAGGCTTTAGTTGGGAAAGAGGTGAGAGTGATAGTAATCCACCTGTGGGGCAAGGTCTGCGTCAGTGTCTTGGCACCCAGTTTGCAACAAGAGATAAGCTCAGACAATTGACATTGGGCTGCTGCCTGGTGACGTGGATGAAATGCATTGTTGGCTTCATCCCAACTCCACGTAAATGCCCAGAAGTTTACAACATCAGTGCAGCGACAGTGTAGGCCATGTAATCCTCTATGAAATGTTCAAGTATCAGATTCCAGTGAGCTTCTGAAATGAGGGGAGCATGGCACAATTGCTGCATTATACCAAAGAGGGTGATGTCTACCTCAGGGTTGAAGCCGCTCCCAGTGTCAGAATTCCATCACGAATAAACCATTTGAAGCTCTTTAATAAAAAGAACCCTTCCTCAAAACCTTCGTGCCCTCTAGGCATCTTCTGCTGCTGCTTGTTACTCCTTCAAGATAGGCTGGAATATGGGGCGGGGTGTGTGTGTGTATAAATTTGGCTAGTGTTAGAGGACTGCAGGAGACTTTCCACACAGATGACTGTTGTCATCCTGCCCTAAATACTTTTGTTATATAGTCCTCCTTCTCTCCCACCCATCTCTGCCTGCTCTTGTTTCACACATCATTTCTAAAGAAACGCTTCTTGGTTTCTGTTAATATTTGGGCCAAATGGAAAAGCAGAAACAGAACAGCCATTAATGACATCCACTTGTCGTGACTCAAAAATCAGTTTGGGGCTGTCATTGAGAAAATAATAGAGAAAATTTTCAAATTTAGGGAATTAAAATATAAAGATAAAATCTTCCAATTTCTCCATTCAGAAAAAAGAAGGTTGGTTCAGCCCAACATGGTGTGGGAAGGAAGGGCCCTGCCCTGTGCCCATCACACGGATAGGTGCGATGCCCTCCACCAGGCACATGCATACAGAGCTGCTTAGCCCCAAAGCCAAGGAGCCCTTTGGGTTTCAAGGGAAGACACTGGGATTCTAAGAGAGTCCTGCTTAAAAAACACAGAATGGTCTTACTTTGTGCAGTTTTGCTACTTAAAAGCAGATAAGTACTGAGCAGTGAAGCCATGGACTATTTAAACTTATTTAAACTTATTTTTATAATCTTTGTGGACATGCTCCACTGAATCTTTCTGTGTGACTTTTTCTTGATGTGGCCCCAGCTGGAGTCCTGTGTCCAGATCTGGGGCCCCCAGTACAAGAAAGATGTGAAACTGTTGGAGAGGGTTCAGAGGAGGCCATGTAGATGATCAGAGGGCTGGAGCATCTCCCCTACGGAGAGAGGCTGAGGGAGCTGGGCTTGTCCAGCTGAGAGAAGAGAAGGCTGTGGGGGGACCTCATTGCAGCCTTCAAGTCCCTCCAGGGAGTAGAGAAAAAAGGAGGGTAATCAGCTTTTTCAAAGGGCAAACAATGGCAGGACAAGGGGGACTGGATTGAAACTGAGGGAGGGAAGGTTTAGATGAGATATTAGGGGGAAGCTCTTTACAGAGAGAGTGGTGAGGTGCTGGAACAGGCTGTCCAGAGAGGTGGTGGGTGCCCCATCCCTGGGGGTGTTCAAGGCCGGGTTGGATGGGGCCCTGGGCAACCTTGTGTAGATCCAGGCCTGGAGGTTGGTGGCCCTGCCTGTGGCAGAGGGGTTGGAGCTCTGTGCTCCGTGGGGTCCCTTCCAACCCAGACCATTCCATAATTCTATGAATTCAC
This sequence comes from Zapornia atra, assembly GCA_013400835.1. Lineage (NCBI taxonomy): Eukaryota > Metazoa > Chordata > Aves > Gruiformes > Rallidae > Zapornia > Zapornia atra. The sequence goes on from VZTU01015590.1 coordinate 339,947, forward strand.
TTGCCATACCTTGTGAATCCATATGAGTTGTTTCAAAGATGAATTTTTGAGGAGAAGAAAAGCAAGGAGTTATGATGAGCTGATTGGGGGTTTTTGGTGGCTTTTTTTTGCAAAAACTCTTTCACACAAGCTTTCGTGCATAAGATTTAGGAATTCCACAGGTCAGATGCATTTCAAATGCCATTTTCTAAGGCTAAAGAGCTACTGAGATACTCTGTCTGGTATAGTTATCAAGCTACAGCATGCCAAGGAGTGAAGCGGCCTCCTCCCCCCATATACTTTAAGAGCAACAGTGAGAGTCATTATGTACATAGTAGAGATGGGAAAAACACTGTCCGTGATAACTTGTTTTCTTCTCCCGGTCCCGATCAGCATGTTCTGTCTTGCAAATGTGCTGTTCAGATGTACTAAAACTGCATTTATTAGGAGCATAGTGACAGTGAGACTGAGAGCGATTCGAGCTCAGATGAGGAGCAGAGAATTACTACGAGAGTTTATCGAAGGCGGTTGATTCTGAAGGTATTTGGTGATTTGCATTCCCGAGGCGCGACGTTAGCATGGATGTGGGTTTGGACTGCTGTGTCAGTTTTGGCATTCCGGGGAGTCCCTCCGATAGTGTGCTTTCCATTGCCACAATGTACTTATAACCAAGCGCTAGGTGGCCTTTCCTCACTTAACCCAGAGGTTTACGGTTGTCTTCTGCTGGAAAACAGCTGTGCTGCATGGCATGTTGTGTCCTTCCCTGCCACAGTTTTGCATGGCATCTTGCAGACTGCTGCTAGATGCAGTGTGTTGGGCTCATGTAGGGCAAAATGAATTGCAGTCTGATAATGGGTGGCAATTTTTGTTCCTTTTTTTTCTCCCCTATTTTCTTTAAAAAAAAAAAAGATAAGTTAAATGTAAAAAAAAATGCAGGAATGTACATGAGTGGGATATAGGAGAGCATGAGCCATGTGCTCTCAGATTGAAACTTCCGGTCCTAAGTGCTTAGTGTGCTCTGGAAAAACCTCCTCCAACAGCAGGTGATTTGATTTAAACCTCACCAAAGTTAATAAGTGTTTTTTTGCTGCACCTTTAGTAGGCTTTATTTAGTATATTTATTTACAGGTGGCCCTTTATTTACAGCATGATACACTTTACATACCGATGATGAAGGCCTAGCCATATAAATAATTGCATTTGCCTGCAGAGTTTAGTGTAAGAAAATCATTCTGCATCGGAAACCATAATGTTAATCCCTCAGTAACTGGGAGGATTCGTTAGAAAATCATATAGTCAAGCCGTGAAAAAGCCAGCCAGCCGCCAAAGTGCTACTCCAGCACTAGCAGAGTTTGCCAAAGAAGAGGAGATAGTTACTTTAGGAATAATTCCTAATGCTCCAGTTGCACGTCTCCCTGTTGCCGTTACTTCCATCCTTTGTGGAGCTGAGCGTGCATACAGGCACTGCGCCTTTTCCATAATGTGGGTGGTGGACAGGCTGCACTGCTGCCGATCTCTCCACAATGCAGACGCTTTCTGGAAAGGCAGGAGGAGGTTTCTGTCTTCACTCTGAATTTCTTAAAGGTCTTTTCCAACTTAGTGATTCTGTGTTTCAGTGTACCGGTCGTGCTCCCATATGATACAAGGCAGGAGTTGCACAAAAAAATGAGTTATTTCGTCTGACACCTCATCTTTGGAGGCAGAACCTGCTGCCTTTTATGAAAGGCCAAGGGCAGGTTGGGGTGTGACCCTCCAGCAGTAATTCCCACTGCAGATAAGTTGCGACTGGTCAGAAAGAGGAATGTGGTTTCTGTTTTCAAACTGGGACAGCAGCCTGCGGGTGATTACAGACCCCCGAGCATTTCTGGTGAGGCATAAAAAGTATCCGCGTGCTGGAAGTTTTAAGGGCAGCAGAGTTGGCATGCAGTGGAGGTCCCCCACCCGATTTGTGTCCTGACTTTGGCATTCACTTCGGAGTCAGGAAATGTCAGAGCGGAAAAGAGAAAGTATGTAAAAGGCAGCCTTCACGTGCTTCCCAAGTACAGATGCTGTGCTCTTTTTAAATGCAGTGGTATGATTTGGGGCTGAGCTCTGCAGAGGTACAGCAGTGTCTGTAGTGTGGCAATCTGCAGCCAGGGCAGATGCAGGGAGGGGGGAGGCTGTGCATGGGGAGTGGAGGTGACTGAACCCACTCCTTGGGAACGTGTCTGATGTCAACTGTATTAGAGCCATACCTGCCTCTTATTAGAAAAGACATGGGATATTTCCATCACTTTCTGATGATTTTTAGCTTTTTTACCAGCAACCCCCCACACTCTGCATCTCAAGCCAAGCTTCAAACAGAACCAGGAAAGAGAAAAGCAGCCATCATCAGGCCTTTTGGAGAGAGTCTGATAGTAGAAACAACCATTTCAATAGGTGTATTTGGATCATGTGAAGCTCATGAAATGGAAAAATAGAGGTTTAGCAGTGAACTGAAATCACTACAAGAGCATACACAAGCTGAGGAACAGCTCCTTGTTGGGGGAAGAGGTCTGGGGACATGGTGCTCAGAGGCACAGGAAGCGACACGCTCGGCCCACAGAGTAAGAACTCCCCTGTCTCTGCTGCAGGGCCCTGGGCAGCAGACGGGAGCAGCTGGCTCACGCCTCCCAGCCTCCCAGTGCCCAAGAGCCCAGTGAGCAGGTGCCATGCCTGAGTCAGCCCCACAGCTATGGAGCTCCTCTCTGAGGCTTGTGCTGAGCTGGGCTGCCATCGCTTGTACGCAGTAGTTAGAGGAAATCGGGCCATCCTCATGTTTCGGTGTTTTCTGATGCTCCTCGCTAGCCAAACAGTTACAGAATCACTGATTGTAGGGGTTGGAAGGGCTCATCGAGTCCAAGCCCCCTGCCAAAGCAGGTTCCCCAGGACAGGTCACACAGGTCGGCGTCCAGACAGGGCTGGAATATCTCCAGAGAAGGAGACTCCACACCCCCCTGGGCAGCCTGTCTCAGGGCTCCCTCACCCTCACCAGGAAGAAGTTCTTCCCCAGATTGGTGCGGAACTTCCTGTGCTACAACTTGAGGCCATTGCCCCTTGTCCTGTCCCCACAGACCACTGAGAAGAGACAGGCCATTTCCCCCTGTGTCCCACACTTCAGATATTTATAAATATTGATCAGAGAGTTGTTAAGAGGTAACGTGGAATAGGAGGCTGGGACATTTTCCCTCTGGCTCTCCTCTCCCCCAGGCAGCAAGCCTGCCACACACGGTGCATGAAACACCCCAGTGCTTCTCTGCAATCACTCCTGGACCATGGGAGAACTTAGCCTATACCGTCTTATGTTCTGTTTACTTCGCAGCCAGGCCTAGAAATTGTCATTGAGCTTGTGTTCCCTGGAATAAAGGCAACAGAAGTATTTACTTGCGTAGCCTGCAGGGATAACGTTTGGTAACGTCACCCCTGTGTACGAGAGGCTCTGCTACGTGCCTCCACAGCTGGTGTCAGGGCTGAATGGCTCCATTACCTTTGTTGTTCTTTACCAGATTGTTTTCCCTTTCCGTGCCATTCTGCGTTACTGCTAACACTGTTACTTCCATTTAACTGCTACCTTAGTTCTCTGTCCTGGCCCAAATATGGAGAAAAGCTTTTCTCTTCCCCAGAGGTATTTTCCCAGCAGTCCAAGTCCTGTCAAGTGTTCAGTGCTCTCTGAGCACATTCCCATGGGATTTAGCACTTCAGAGGGCTGAGCCCATAAAACTAGACAAGCAAGGACTGATGCCCATTTCCACATGTAATGGGATCGTATTCTAACCTCAAGGTAGTGCAGATGTTTTTTTGGTTTTGCTTCCTTTCCCCTCTTCTGTTCGCATGGCGGATTGATGGGATGGGGCATTGCAAAAGAAATGGGGGTTTATGGCAGCACAGGAATGCGAGCAATTAGCACACAAGGGAAAAATAAGAGTGCTGCTACAATGTTCACATTCAGAGCCTGATCCAAAGCTCCTTTTATTCAGCCATGACAGAAATCAGTGTCTAATTTTTCATGTTTTTTCAGGGGCTGTTAAATCTTTCATGGGTACAAATTTTTGGCAAAAACTCTTTAGCGAGATTCTTGCCAAAAGGTTTATGGTAGAATTTTGTAATGGAAAATAAAATAGATTTCTAAGCGGGGGTTAGGTTATTCCAACTGATGTAATTTTGTATCTTGTACTTTCATTGTTTCCCACCAGTTCTCTTTAAGAGATTTGTCTCTTGCTGTGCGCTTTGCCTACAAAACCCACTGTTAGGGACTGAGAAGGGTTTGCTTCTGCCAGTGCTGGAGAAAGTGGCACAGGAGCCTGGGCCGGTGGTCAGTCAAAACTAGAGCCAGCAGCTTTCATGATCTTACTACTTGGAGGAAACCTACTTAAGAGAAGTGAAAATGTGGCCAGCCTGCAGGTGAGAAGAATTGAGGGCCTGTGCTCTGGGTAAGGCACATGGGGAGCAGCTCTGTTCGTGCATTCAGCTGGGTGCAGCCTCCCCACGGCAGCTGCTGCTGGGCTGGGAAAGCCCTGGGGAGGGCCAGCATGGTCAGATCTGCTGGCATCACGATGGTAACGCTGAGGTAAATTAAACTACAGGCTACAAGGGCTGTTGCGAGGTCTGTTCATCATGTTGTCTCCCACACAACCATCCACAGGCCTACGACCCAGGTCCCAGCACTGGACTGCCCCGTTTGTGGCACGGTTTCCTTCCAGGGCTCCTTGGCTTGCCTGTTGGCTTGCTGAGGTTCTCCTGCCCTTATCCCCCTGCAGCTTTAGTGGGAGATCTGTGAACAAGCAAGTACAGACTTGGCACAGGTGCGGGCAGAGTTGTGGTGTCTGATTAACAAGGTCTCCCTGAGCAGGCAGAGCTCACTGATGAAAATGACCTAAACAAAGGATGTTCGTGTCTAAAGTCATTGCCACAGAGGCTTGAGAACCCCAGGAGGCCAGGGCGCAGCTGCTCTGTACACGTTACAAGAATGCGATCTCAAGACTGAAAGGATTACGACTTTGGGAGGGGATTGGCTGAGGGAGCAGGTCCACATGCTCAGTACAGCTCCTGTTTCCAGTGCAGCATTGCCCCCGGTCTTTGGCACAGCAAAGTGTTTAGGACCTTTCCGTCTTCCTGTTTTCCTGTCTGCTTTTAAATTCCTTTTTATCTGTTTGGGTAAGGGACATCCAGCTGCACCTTTTTTTTTCTCCACTGTTACAACACTAGATGTATAGGAGGAATAAAAGGGACTATTATCCCTCTGGTAACAAAACAAACATGGAAGAGAACCAGAGCTCCAGCAAATCTGCAGCGAACTTTGGCACAATACTGCAGCACTGATTGTATAACTCCGTTTATCTGGAGGTTGCTGGGAACACCCATAATCTGCAAATAACTGTTAAGAAAAATCAGTGGAGCTGGTGGAAGGCTTTGAGGAAGCTGCTTTTTGCTTCTCCTGGCCTGGAGAGTGGCAGAGAGAGGATCCCAGCTGGTTTTGGCAGGACTACACTCCAGCGAGCAGGGCGACATTAAAGCACTCTGCTCTGCAAAGTTTCCTGGCATGTTCTGGGGCTGAGGCTTGCAGGCTGCAGCCTTTGTGTGGTTTAGACCCAGGGATATAACTGAGCTTCCAGTAATCACAGTATTAAGTTTTCTCCCTGCCTTTCTAAAGCTGTTGGTGGTGTGACAGTGATTTTGACTGGCCAAGGGTAAAATGAAGCCTGCCATCGGTATGATGCAGCAGAAAGAGTTTTATTCTTTAGCCACAACGCAGATGCACAGCTTTGTGTTTAAAAACAGCTTCGATTGACAAGGTCATCTGATGTGCCATTCTAGCCCAAAGCTGGGTTGAGATCTGACAAGTAAAGCTGCCAGTGGGTAAAAGGGGGTTCCCCCCCTCCCGCCCCTAGAAAACATCCATCTTTACAGATACACAGGATTAGAAATATCAGTAAATCAGATCTGCCTACTGAGATTTGTTTAGCTGCCCACTGGCACTAGAATGGTGAAAGCTGGATTTCACACATGCTGTGAGTATTCGCAGCGTTTATCCTTAAACTGCACTCAAAGAACCTTGTAGCTAATTAAAACACCAAGATCCACCATACCTATAAACCTGCCTTTTCCTCTGAGAGACCCCTTTCAGCACATTGATGCATTTTTCATTTTAAAGCTGAATGCAGTAATTGTCCCTAGCCCATTTTAAGGAGTAACCTTGCCGATCCCAGCGGTTAGGAGCCCAAGGACCGGAACGCGTGAGCAGCGTTGCTGTGCCAGGTAGTCTGGTGACCTCGCTTCTGGCTAGGATTCTTTTCTTTCCGGCTCTTGTGGGTTTTATTGTAACGGCTTCAGAGATCCTGTTTGTGGAGTAGAACTTCTCGGTGCCCCTGTGCTTCATGGGTGGGAGGGTCATCTGGGCAAGGGGTCCCCTCCCTTGTCCCCATGGGCACCATGTAGGGTGCTGGGGAGTCTTAGAGCCCATGGGTGGAAGGCCGGGAAAGAAACTGTTCAGCTACTTCCCCATCCACTGTGCTTCTGGCTAAAGCGTTACAGCTCTGGAATCAGTGTTTCCTCCCTGTTTCGTTGTGGCTCAGAAACCCCACAGATTTCAATTCCCAAAACCTTTACCCTGCCGCCGTCTCAGTCCCTGTGGCCATCTTGTTTCTGCTGTCTTGCTCATGAGAAAGGAAGCAGCAGGCTCACATTGCCGC
>VZTU01015590.1:346666-363231 GCA_013400835.1 Zapornia atra
CCCCCACCTGAAACGTCAAAGTTCAGCAAGTTTTGCAGTTCCTGTGAAAACACAGGGGGAAAAGACTTCTAAAACATCTGAAGCTGTTTAATTACTTAACTATCAAGTGGTGACTCTGACGCAGCTTTCAATATGAAACAAGCAGAAATTCTGCTCATCTGAATACCAGTGGGGGGCTCACAGCTGAGCTCTGTTCCTCAGCATTACCTCCCTCCTCTATATCTGAGCTTCTGCCTCCCGCCATCTCTCTAAAACCAGAGAGATGGAAAACCTTGGCTATAGAAAAGACCGACAGCTTGTAAACAAAAGGGAAGGTTTATTTGGTTTTGAGCTTAGAAATAGTGCCCAAATCCAAAGTTGGAATGTATGGACTGAGAAAGCTGTGCTTGTAGAGAAACCAGCTTGAAGAAAAGAAACACGGCATCACTGTATTTACAGGCCACAAAGCAGAGCCAGGAGCTTGCGCAGGCGGCTGCATAGTGTACAGACCATAATAAACAGAAAATATATTTGCCCCGTGCTGCTCAGTATATGTAAGTTATTACAAAAGCTTGATGTTGAGCCATAATAATCTCATTTCAAATGTTATTTTGGTGTTCATATTGATATAACATGTTTTATAAGTTTCTTTCTGCTTCCTCCCTCTGCTTGCCGTTTTTTCCATGGGGGGGGAGGGGGACAGGGAGGCAAGAAAAGTTTTGTGCATTTTTGTTTTGTTTTGTTTTCTGGTTTGAAGGGATATTTACATGTGTAAATTTTTCATACATGGGCCAGCTACAGTATGATTCAGCTGGGTTTGTTTATACAAAATAAGTGGGTGCAGAGAAAGGATGCTTTTGACGCATCAGATGCAGTGCTTGCTGCTTCTCTCAGATTTGGAAACATGATTTTGTGAGGTAAAAGTGTCAGAGTTCTCCCAGTGCACGAGTTCACGACTGCCACCTAGCCCTAAAGTAACATCAGTTATTCATAATGCAAGCAGCAGCTCCTGTGTGGTGTTAAGTCACTGTTGGAGCAGGTAGGAAATGGCTCTTATGTTTTACATGCACTGGAAGCTGCTGGCACTACGAGTAGCCACAGCTGCAGTGCTGCCTGTCCCAGCAAGGCCTGCACTTTCCGCCCCAGCAAGGCCCACACCAGGCCACTGAGGCTCCTTGGCAGGTGCTACTGTGCCAGGAAAAGCATCACATAAGGCACCTTTCACCAGTTTGTAAACGCTGAGACATCCCAGCACTTGCGTCTGTGTTTAAGACCTTGTGTTTAGTGAGCTATAGGCAGAGCTGTCTCTTTAAAACCCCCAAATTTCCACCACCTTATGTGGATATTAGGCCACATCTCTGTGCGGGAGCGGGAAGAAGCTAGTGGGTGTCTGATCAGAGGCGATACCTTCACGAATTCATACCTCCAGTTCAGACTGACCGCAAGACGATCTGTTGTCCAGAGAGCTTCAGGCCCTGAATTAGCTAATTAAAGCGATGCGCTTAAAAGCTCGCTACAGGCTTCAAGGACACGTTCCACAGAACAAATGCCTAGGTATCAGCATGCTAAATGAGCTTTCAATTCAAGTTGTGTGACATAAAGCATTCTGTTACATAAAGGCGAAAGCTCGCATGTGCTCGTTGCTTGGATTGGTGTGGAAATGTGTGTGGGTTTGGCAGAATATAGGCTGCACTGCTAATCTTCTAACACATTCTTTAGGGTGAGGAAGCAAAAAACATTCCTGGTGAATCTGTAACAGAGGAACAGTTTACCGACGAAGAAGGCAACGTCATCACGAGAAAAGTAATCATGAATTACATCACTCCGAGTTTTAGTGTTCAAGTAATACCTTTTAACATAATTTCTCCCCTTAAAATGTAAGGGGGGGGAACAAATCAATGCTTTTCGTGTATTGCTTCCCACAGATCACCCGGAAGGTAGTAAGACGCGTTGTTATCCCCCATGAGAGGAGAGTTGGCAAAATGGTAATGGCACAGGGACTACCAGGAACTAACAGTAGGCGCCAAGGGTTGTTTTGGCTGCTGGAAAGCACTGCTAAAGCGGGCTGGAGGTTTGCTTTTAACAAGAAGCCTCAACAAGGTGCTGTGGTTGCGGTTATTGGACAGGTTGTGCCTCTATGTACATGGTCAGGGGCTGCACCAGAGGGGTGGCACAGGAGCGTGAAGATCTGTTTCCGTGTAAGGCGCAGCAGGCTTAAACCACAGGCTCAGGGCAGTTTTGTGCCTTCAAGTTGAGCTATGCCTGTGGTCTTGGTTCAATTCTTGCAGCATTTGTGCCTCAGGTGTAGTGTTCTTTCGACCAACCCAAAGCCCCTCGCTCATCTCCGTAACAGCCCCATGCGAGCGACTGAGGGCTCACAGGGATGCAGGGGAACACAGACATACCCAAATAACAGTGTCCTGTACAAGCAAGCACCGAAGACAGGACTTTGTCTCTCCCAAATAAAAGTGGAGTTGCTTCTGCAGGGCCAGGTTGCGGCTGGCTTAGCACCCCCAAAAAGAAGGCAGGGCAGTGAGAAGGGTAGGGCCCGTGTGCCCCAGCCCCTCTTGAAGGGGGCTCCGGAGGTGTGGGCTGGTGCAGGTGGGCTGTACCTTCTGGATCTCTCCTTCGTCCCAAGGAACGGGCAGCACCCCTGGAGACACATGGCTTGGGGGAGCTTGTACCTCGCTCCCTAGCGCGTGTCCCCAGGGATGCTGTGCTCCAGTAACCTTGTCACTGGGGTTAGTGGAACTTCTGTCTGACTGAGAACAGAGGCAGGAACAAAGATAACAAATACTCTTTAGTTGGTGGTAGTAAAAAGCAGAAGAGGGGGAGTGGGTTATAATGGGGGTGTTGAAACAAATGTATTTCCATCCCCTCTTTTGTCGTCCTTTGTCAGGGAAGAAATAAATCCTTCCCAGCAAAGGGGAATCATTTTCAATTTGTTGCAGCAGATTAGATTAGTTGGAAACTACAAATAGTTACAAGAACATCGATGTGGATCACCTGAGGGGGGAATACTGCCAATAACCATGCACGAACAGATGCCTTTCTCTGATGCGAGTGAGATTTGTGATTGCCCCAGTGTTTATTTTTAGATTATTATTGAGCTAGCTTTAATGAGTGAAGCTGAGCTTTATTTTGGGCGTTGCTCTTTTAAAGCCCCCAAAACCCTCACTGCTTGCTGCTGTCACTGGTTTTACCTCCGCGGTGTTTTTTTGCCCGCTTTTTCCTCCTCCCTTCATCCCGCTACTAACCTGCGTGCTTCAAAGCACAGACGTGGTGAAGCATCACTGCAGCAGCCACGTCCTGTGCCATTGGAAACATCAGCAGAGTCCGGCTGAGCCGGGAGGGCGCTGGGGAAAGGTGTTAGGGTGCTTTCCTGTGACAGAGGCGTTGAATCCTGCTGCTGTGGAAGGCCGGGCTGTGCCGAGGGGCTGCCCACCAGGGACAGCAGCCCAGGGGTTGTCCTGAAACTGCAGACCTGGAGATGATATTGCAGGCCTGTGCTTTGGCAGCTCCACAGAGTGGATAACTGGATTGTGTGTGGAATGAAGCGTTGGTGTGATTTCATTGCTTTTTACTTACCCCGTTGCAGCAAAATGTGGAGCCTGTTTTGGAAGCGGGTTTATAGTTCCAAGTGCTCTCCGCAGACTCTGTTAATGTTTATACTTTTCCTTTAAAGCAGGGAGAAGCTTACAAGGTTAAGACAAAGAAAGAGGTCAGGCATGTGGAGAAGAAAAGTTACTCATGAAATCTGGAAGCCTACCACTGTACGGTCAGTGTGATCAATTTTCTTCCATTGCTAAAAGCCTTTTTCCAGTGCAGCATGGGCACTAGCACCTGGGCTGCATGATGGTTGGCCTTCCCCCTCTGCTCTGCCCCAGTGTGACCACACCTGGAATATCATGTCCTCAGTTCAAGAAGGACATAGAGCTTCTTGAGAAAGTCGAGCGCGGGGCCACCAAGATGACGGAGGGAGTGGAACACCTTCCTTATGAGGAGAGGCTGAGGGAGCTGGGCCTCTTTAGCTTGGAGAAGAGACTGAGGGGTGACCTCATTAATGTTTATAAATAAAGGGTGAGAGTCAGGAGGATGGAACCTGGATCTTCTCAGTGATGGCCAGCGATAGGACAAGGGGCAGCGGGTGCAAGCTGGAGCAGAGGAAGTTCCATGTGAATGTCAGGAGGAACTGTTTCACTGTGAGGGTGATGGAGCCCTGGTACAGGCTGCCCAGAGAGGTTGTGGAGTCTCCTTCTCTGGAGACAGCCAAACCCGTCTGGACACGTTCCTGTGTGATTTAGTCTGGGTGATCCTGCTCTGGCAGGGGAGTTGGCCTAGATGAGCTTTCAAGGTCCCCTGCAACTCCTAACCTGGGATTCTGCTTCCTTGATGTCGCTTTCAAGCGCAATGCTGAGTAGAGTGGCCCTTGATCTTGTAAGTGGAAAAAGACCTTGAGTTCATGTATAGAAAGTTAAGATTTTTACAATGTGTCTGTAATCCATGGCACTTTCCTTAAAGTCAGCTTAAACAGAAATAGTGAAGGAACCACACCCAAGTGCATCTGCTGGGAGTGAAATGCTTCTCCCACCGTCAGGAATGGGATCTGCACGCACCTATGCTAGTCACAGTCCTTATAAGAGCCAGTGAAGTAACTCTATATTCACCAACAAATAATCCTTGCTGCCTGTTTCTTGGGAACTTCATTGATCCAGCCTTAACAGATGTAACAAAGCAGCAGCTGACAACACAAAGGCTTCCCAAGCCAAAGCCAAAGGCCCCAACTAAGCCAGCCTAGCGGTTGCTCTGTGACAGCGTGCCGGTGCAGTGGGAAGCCAGAGGCCACTTTGTCTGATCATACAGCGATAGTCACACAGCAGATGTGGCTGTAAATGCAGGAGGAGCCCATCTGTGTCTGTCAGTGCTGGTCAGTTGGTCACGGCTCCAAGTGTTTGCCATGTTCTCATCTGGTTTTTTGGTTTGCCTTAGCTTTGGCAGGGTTTAGGAGTTTGGCAGAAGAGGTTTATGGAGTGCAGGTCTGCACGTTGCCTTTTTCCTATCCATCTGGTACAGGATTGAGTGTAGGACTGAAGAGGAGGAGAAACAGGACCTGGAAAGCATACCGGGTAGTGCTGTGGAATTGAAGGGCAGCAGCGGAGTCTCTCCTGAGTGACTAGTCCCTTCCAACTGCTGCAGCCCCTAAAGCCACCCAACCACACAGGCTTTCTGTGCATGTGAGTGGTGGCATATGAGGCCGGCGGCACTTGGTTTGTGGGATATAGCTGAGGGCTTTACAGGATCAGGCCCTAAAAAGTGGGTGCTCCGAGGCGACTGGCATGCTCTCAGCACCCACCTAGCACGACTGTCAAATTCCTAGTTTTATGGAGAGCCCTCCCACGTGCATTAATAGGATAACAGCATTTCGTGTGGCTTGCCACTCAATGTGCTCGTAAAATTTTTAGTGTTTTGAAAAGGGAGGTGATCCTTTTGGCACATCCTTCTCCTTCATGGAGCTCAAGGATACGGGAGGTATCACTGCTTATATGAAACTGCATCCCAGGTTGGCTCCCATGCTTCTCCGCTGTCAATGCACAGGGGGAAACCACTGGAAATTTGGGAATTTGAAGGTGCTGAAGGCAAGGTGCTGAATCCCTTAAGCACTGAATCCCTTAAGCAGTGCAAATAAGGAGTGTGCCAGCATAGAAATGTGATGAAACACACATTGGGGAAAAGGGAAAAGCATTTAATTTTGAATTAAAATGGCATTAATGAGGCAGTCCTTGCCTAACGTGTGAAACTTCTTCTGACCTTCAGAAAGCCAGAACCTGAGCTCCTCCGAACCAGATTTGCTCCCATGACTGCCCATGCATTTCTCCCGTGGTTTCCAGTAGGCAGCTCTTCTGTGCTACAACTCCCGAGGAACGTGGAGAGTCTTCCTTGGACAATAAACCTTTGCTCAGGGGGAACTTTGTCCCATGAGATGTATCTCCATCATCCCAAACTCTGATGTGATAAGCATGACCAAATGTGCATTAAGTAATTGTGACCCCAGTCAGGAGTCTATTGAAAGCCTTTTATTTGAATGCAGAAGTTGACGTATTTGCGCAGATGGGAGAGTCTGAGAGAAAACTAGCTTAGTTTTGGGTCACAAAAGGCAAAAAAATCCTGTTTGAGAGGCAGAGGTGGTGCTTTTCCTTTGAAAAAAAATCACAATGTTAGCTAGATTTTGCTGTAAAAATGTCTCTGTCACCATTGCAAAATAACCAACCCCAAACCCCGTTGTTAACTGTAGCTTGAAAGGAAAAGCCAAGAACTTTTTCAGGCAGCTCCGCAGGACGGCACTCTGCAACCCAGTGTGACTGCTGCAATGTGAATCGGCGGCTTTTAGCAGCGGCGTGGATTTATGACAACCACGGATGTGGGCAAGGACAGATTGTTTGAGCATAGGAGAGTGCGAGCACTCCTGGGGAATGTGCGCAGACCTGTGACCTGATTAGTAAACAGACGTATCCATGCCAGCCCAAATCCCGCAGGTGCTGCACAAGCTGTGCTCCCAAACAGGCTTCCCATGCATCCAGGTGCTGTCTCTGCTTGCTGCCAGGCATTGCTGTCGTACAGCAGATGTAACTAGCTTGCCGTCCTTACGTGCGTGGCCTCGTGACTGTTAGTGGATGGGCGTGTGAGCAGGAGCTGGGTTTCCACATGCCATGCNGGGAGATGGATGGAACTGCTCCTCTTCCCAAGCCTCCTAAAGGCTGGGCTCCACATTCCTGGCTCTCCTGTTCATGTTCCACAAGCGACTGGCAGAGGTGGATGTGCAAGGAGTGCAGGTTTTCCAGCACCATGGGGATGCTGGCAAACAATAAACAGAAACATGCTGTGAAAGCGGCAGCGCTCTCATTCTGGTGATGATGCTGTTTCTCCTCCTTGTAGAGGACCTATTCCTCCTCCTCCTCATCAGATCTGACAAGCTGGTGCTTTTTCTGAGATGAGGAAATGCAGCGTGTTGCAAACATTATCTGTAAATTGGTTGAGGAGCGGCGTGGCCATCTGCAGCTGCATTTTTCCCCCTTCGTGCCAGGAGCTCAGCTAGTGTCATTACCTACCCAGAGAGCGTGTGATTTATCCTATTGCAGAATTCCGTAATGCCAATTAGGGCTTTTCTGTTTGGTCAGGGAAAAGGCACGGAATCGCTCCTGATGAGAGACACTGAAATGATTTGTGCTGTCTTTTCTTTCCATAGGACTGTGTGCTTTTACTGCCAGTATTCTAGAGGGACACTCGCTGAAGAAAAATCAACAGGAATTAAACATTCACCTTTAAAAGTGTGCGTGTGTTTGCTGCTTCCACACATTAACCGCATGGTTTTTATGCACAAAAAAAAAAAAAAAGGAAAGAAAAAAAAACCCAAACCAAAAAAAAAAAAATTAATTTAGCATGAGCCAATTTACAGAGCATGGAAATTCACGTTCATTCACAGGATCAGAGGGTGCACAGGTATCAATGCCGTGTATATACAGGATGCCATGCCGTTTAACAAGCTTCTTTCAAGCAGTTTGATGCCATCTCAAAAGAAATCAAATTCCTGTGGCTGGAGGGAACGTGTGAAGACGAAACGGTTGAAACCACGGAAAGACACTAAAATTACTAAAATCCACAACAGCTCGCCTTATTTTTCTTGGACCCAAACTGTCAGGGTATAAAACACTATTTGTTTCTTTTTTAAACATCGATAGTTTTGCTGTAAATAAATGACACTGTATAAATTCTAACGGAATAGAACAAAACATTGATAAGGCACTGCCTTTTCAAATCACAGACAGAATATTGCAGACGCGTTGAGCAGGCTAGGTGTCTCAGATGGCTGCACCTACAGGGATATATTCTGGGTGTATCTTCACAGATTCTTGTATATTAGCAATTATAATGTTTGTATATGCAAAAATGCTAGCTTGATTTTAAAAAAATCTTTAAAATCTGCTGCAAACTTAAATGATTCCCAAAATGAGGAATTCTGTAGTTCTGTGAAAATTTTTCTTCAGAGTACTAATATTTTGATGCATGTGTTTCACCTTATTTTGATTAAATCTTTTCCAGTTTTGCAAACACTATACTGCAACATCAAAAAAAAAAAGATAAGATTTTATCAGTAAACACAAAGCCCTTCATCTAATATTTGTTGCTGTTGCCAATTTTTTCAATGAAATTACCTGAACCCCATAGCATATAAAGTAGTTGCATTATGGGGAGGGGGGTGCTATCTGTTCTCGCTTTATAACGGGGGGTAATGCTTGCAGCTTTAGAAGTGGGTTGGTGCTCCAAGGAGCACAAGTTTGGGATATTTTTTAAATGAACTGAAGAGAAATTATTAGCTAATAGACTGGCAGCACGCTGTAAAATTATTACTGTATTGTGTACTGGCTATAAGATGTAGAATCTTTCAGTAAGCCAATCATCTGTAATCATCCTAGCAGTGTAATATTAGGTCGTTAAGGCTGCTGTGTTTTAAAGGGCATTTTTATTTGGGTTTTGGTGAAATACTTTAATTTGTTGATTATATTCATATGGAAACAGCATTCATTGATAATAGCTCTAATTACATATGTATGAAAACAACAAACACTGGATGATCTAGTTGATTATTTAAGCATAAAATAAATTGTGTTAAAACTCTTGGATAACGTCTGCTTGGCAGTGTTCTTGCACCCTACAGGCCTGTGGTTTCACAAGGCCAGCAACCTGGGCTTTTTGCTGGCTTCTCTCTTGGTCTCTTCTGCGTGATCGGCCTCCTTGCTTTCCCTGGGTGACAGGCCACCATTGCTTGGCCTCCTGTCCCTGGGTTGGGGGGGAAAACAGTGGCCAGCGAGCCCTCAGCAAAGCTAAGGAAACCCCACCTCCCTGGGCTGCAGGAGATGCCATGGGCGTGGGGAAAGGACCTGTGCAACAGCAGGTATGCGCAGCCTCTTCCGCAGTACGTGTGAACCCTGGACCCATGTCATTTCGCCCCATGGGGAACCAGGACAAACACTCCTAAAAGCAGTTTTCTCACCCATAACCAGCCCTCTGCAGATGACGTAAATAAAGCATATGTCCCCTGTATATTAGGGCATGCACTTTCTGGGTACAATAAGTGATGGACGGCCATAAATAAAATGTGGCCAAACTAAAGTTTTGTGAGCAGCATCAACACACACTCGCAGCGCTAGACTGCAGGCTTCTGCTCAGGTGCAATAAATAAATGTTACCCTGGGTTCTGATTTATTGGGCTTTCATGGCAACAAGGCAATGATTCCCACCCCAGTTTGGTAACCGAGGAAGTGCTGCTACAGCTTCAACCCAGTCCGCTGCCTGTTATCTGCTGGCCCACACAGGAATGAATGGGTCCTCACCTGGGGTCAGTCATCAAAGCTCTCCTGACTGGTGAAAAGCACTTTGGCTTCAGGACAGCCAAACAGGTTGGGTTCTCAGCGTTTCTGAGTTGGGGGGTCTGCCAGCTTTTGAAGCCGTGTCAGTAAAGGCAGGGGGTTTCATTGCTCTAGGAGCCAGTCTGTGTTGCAACAGGCCAGGATACTGCTGGTACAACGATGATGCTTCAGGCCCTTACTCCGGAGAGCCTGGACGGCAAAGGACACTCACTCCCCTGGAGAGTGCAGAGAGAAGTGCATCTTGTTGCAGAGCACAGTCCAACAGCAGCCACCGTCCTCCTGGAAACCTCCCTGGCAAGATGCCTCCCTCTCAGTCACGAGTACCTACCTCAGCTGGATGAAAAAAGAATGTTTTTGGCGAATGGTGTATGGATGCATATACACAAGTATTCTGTCACGATTTTACAGCTGGAAGCAAAGGCGGTGGTGAGCACCAGCAGGAAGGCAGGAGCAGCGCTGTAGAAGAGCCTCACTTCATCTCTGCAACCACATCGGAAAGGCAGCCTCTCATTTGACTCGTCTCTCTCCTGACCTGGTGAGGAAGAACGCTGTGCTTGCACCCAGGATGGTAATTCTGGCAGGCAGAAGGTCTCTTGATGTAGGTGGAAACATGAGGTTTCCTGTGCAGGTAGCAGAGGTGTGTAGGGGAAGCACAACAGTTCTCCTGCCACTGCTGGGGATTTAAGATTGGGGAGTTGGTCTTGACTGTGATGGTACCCGTGAGTAGCTGTTGGCTTCCCTCAATGCTCCCAAGGATGCTCTTGCAGCATGGCCCGCCCGTGGGTAGCGCTCAGCACCCAAGCAGCTTGTGACCACGGCAGGCACAACCCTTGGGCCACCCAGGCCAGCAGGTCTGGGCAGGGCAATCCCCCATGGCTGGCAGGTCCCAGTGCTCCAGCTTCAGTCACACAGGCCGGCCGCGTTTCTGCATCCTGCCTCTCCAGAAGCTTTGATACTGAAGAGGCAGCAAAGGTTGGAATGAGAGCTCCAAAGCTGCATTTGCAGAGTTTGATTTTTCACATGAGTTGTTGCACAAACGGGATTTCCTGGGTATTGGCTGGTTTGGCACCGAGAGCGCTGAGTCCAACAGTAGCTCAGGAAGTTTGGGAAAAACAAGGTCGATGCATAAACACTCTATTGAGAAGGAAAACAGAAATCTTGCCAGCACTAGCAAGTGGCACAGGCAGCTCTGGAGTGGGTGAGGGCTGTGCCATTAAACGTGCACTCTTGCCTTTTATTCTTCATGTTTTCTCCAGTGAGAACGTTCCCCTTAGAGGCAAAACTGTAAGTCATGGGACTACAGCACGTGTCTATTAAAACACTGTTTGTTGCTAAACACGGCGTTATTTCCATCCTGCGCTATCTGATTCAGCGCTACCTGGTAGTGATGCTGTGGAGTATCCTACTGTACATCTTCCATTTCTGAAAGAGTATCAGGTACATCTTATTTGTGGCCAATAATAGTTTCAATGTCAGAAATTTGAAGAGCTCCTGTAGCGCAGGGCTGATGTTAGTGAGATAAATGGCAGTAGCTTGCAGGGTTGCAGCACCCTGCTAATTAATGCTAATTTTCCCACAGCGTTGTTTAACACAGCTTTGTCTGTAGCATGCACTGCGCAGCAAATCAAGACATGCTCTACCAGGGGGGTAGCTGCAGCCCAGCATGGGGCATGCACCCCCAAAAACCTCTCCGTGCATAGGTCCCCCATCGAAGGAGTTTATAACCAGGGCTTATTTAGGCTCAGTCAAGCTAATAAAATTTAATGAAACTCACTGAAGTCCTTTGGTGGTATGTTTTATCATGTAACCTACACAGTGATGACAAACAACACAGTGCGAGGAGCTTGGCCTGGGGAAAAGCAGGCGCGTGGCCCCACACAGTTGGAGGGCTCTGCAGGGGCAGCCCTCTCCCCAAGATGGGAGTGCAAGTTGGAGGTTTGGGGGGTTGCCGAGCTGAGGCCACTGCGAGGATTCTGAGCTAATCTTTTCCTGTTCTAGTGATGTAGGAAGGATGTGTCACCCATTCACTCATTGCATCCCTGGCCCTGGGGTTTACACTGGGATTGACAAGGGATGGCAGGAAGGGGTGGGTTCAAACAGGACCTCTGTTTTCAGGGCAGATCTCACCAAACTGGGGCTGGAGGAAGAAGAGTTCCTGGCTCAGTTTCCCTCTAACCTTGGAGTGAGCAAAGGAGGGATAAAATTAGGAGATCGTGAGGAGGAAAATATTCATGGAAAGCACAGCAGTTTTCCGACAGGTGTAGACCCCAGGGTAGGGGAGGGGGGGGATGGGAAAGTCAGACCCAGCCTGCTACCAAGTGCTTGACATAAAAACAAAAAATGGTCCGTTACTGGGAGAGAAAAAGGTTTGCAAGGGGCAAAAAAATGAGCTGCTCAAGAGAAAAATCTCCATACGTGCCACATTTTTCACAACTGCTGATGCTAAAAACAGTATGCTAATTGTGCACAGCTTTATGCATTTGGCCCTAAATCCTGGAGGAAGGCAAAGATTTATAATAAAAGTTTTATTGGTACTTTTCCCATCACTCTAATGTTCAATTACTGAGAGCCATTTGGGCTGTAAACCAGCAACGCACAGCGATCCCCTGTTCACCAACATCGTTGGAAGGCTTCCAGAGGCTGGAAATTGTTACAGCATGGCCAGACCAACAGAACCAACCTCGTACCAACTCTGAAACCGTTTCCCTGGGAGAATGAGGATAGAAAAGCGAAGCCCCAGAAGATGCAGTAGCCGCCGGGCTGTGACTGCGCAGCAGTGTTTCATAGTCAGATATCTTGTCCTGCACAGAGGCTTATTTTCTAATGCGGACCATTGATTAAAGAATTGCTGGTCAGAAAAGTGAAGCAGCAGAGTGTTATTTTAGTCTGAATTGCTTGTTGGAAAACATGTTTCGTCCTGCATCAGTAGATGCCTTAATCTACAGTGTTAGTACATTGGGGTTTGGGGGGGGGTGGTGGTTCTGCACAGATCAATCTTTCAAACACAGGTTTCTCCCCTTCAGCAACCCTTCTGGAATGGTTAAATCTCCACATGTGCAATCCTGGTCCCCCTCTGGATGTTCTCTTGTATACAGGTCACAATTCCTTTTTTTTTTTTAAACGATGCATCAGTTTATTTTCCTAGTGGTGTTTTGCACTAATTGCATTTTAATGTAACTTTGTCTCTATACCCCCCCTCCCCCATTTCAGTAGGGTACTCTGAGTACTGTACGGAATCTTTCCTGGGGTTAATTAGCTTCGGTTGGTCTTTTTCTCTTCAGTTTATAACTACTAAATATTTTAATAAAAGCATATTGTTATAGGAGGTCTTCCAGCTGATTAATGGACCCCTAGCATTATATTACGGATTGCATTAAATCCTAATCCCTCATGCCTAGAAATGTATTTTATATAAACTTCTACTGTCGCCGTGAGTTTATTAAACACTATTTCTAATTGCCCATTATATCCTGTAGCGATAGCTTCTGTGAATAAATTCCTGGTTAGGTGGGGTTTTTTTTTTAATTGTTGCTTGTTCGCACTAGTATCTGCTCTGCCAGTATTGCAGTGCCAGTGACATTCTGAAATCCCTTACTTGGATCAACACCTCCCTTTGCCTTCTTACAGAGTTGGGTTTTTTTGTTTTTGTTTTTTTTGTACAATAAACAAAATATTGGGACAAGAAGGATGGAGCCCTCATGCTGTAGGTGCTGTGGTTGCGACAGGCTGGTTGCCATAGCTTCAAGTTGGAGCACAGGGAGTTGTGCACCAATATGTGGAAGAACTTCTTCCCGGTGAGGGTGACGGAGCCCTGGGACAGGCTGCCCAGGGGGTTGTGGAGTCTCCTTCTCTGGAGAGATTCCAGACCCATCTGGACACCTCCCTGTGCAACCTGTCCTGGGAACCCTGCTTTGGCAGGGGGGTTGGACTCGATAATCTCTGGAGGTACCTTCCAACCCCTACAATCCTGTGATCTTATAACGCCCACCTGCAGTGGTGCACAGGGCCCCGGCACGCCAGGTGGTCCTGCACCGTGGTGAAATCGTGGCATGGGGCAGCCTCTGTGAGCCTTTAAGAGGGGGCTTCGCTCATGCCCTCATGCCACATCTTGCCACACTTTTGAATCAGTTTGGGTAACATCTTACAAATGTGCAAGGCAAGTCTGTTGAGGTTTTTTTGGGGGGGTGCTAATTAGGATAAAATTCTCCCTCCTGGTTTATTAAAGTGGCGTAGCTAGCTGCAATTGTAATTAAATACACAGGCGCTATTTTTTAGGAGACTGCAATGCTGTTATGACAAGAAGGATGCCGTCTCAGATCGAAACATCAAGTGCCCTTGAGTTTTCCTCCCACTCCCCCACTGACTCAGTGTTTGTCATTGGGCATGTTCCTCCACTCGCTACCTCCCTCTCTTGCCTTCCAGGGCTATTGTGTGAACTAATTAGATAATGTTTCAGCTTTGAACTGAAGAGTGCTACAGAAGTGCCAAGTCTTAATTTATTGTCATGAAAGCTGGCGTGCTGGCTGGGAGTGAGACCTCTAATGCAGCTGGGACGCCGAGGTGGCCGAGGCAAAGCCCCCCTCATCTTAAGCTCCCTCTTCTCTGTTGGTTGACAGCATCAGCAACAACTTCAGCCTGCTCTAGCAGTGTTCCGCTGACGGCAGCATTAGCAGCTCCATGGCCTGGTCCTGGGGACACAGCTCCTGGATGAGCCGACCCATCACAGTTGCCTGATCCAGGATGTCATCTGCATCTCCAAACCCTTTTTTACAGGCTAGCTTTGGCATCTGAAGGAGCAGCAGCTACGTCCTCTGGAAAATTATAGTGCTCCAAATCAGCAGAGCGCTTAAGATTAACATTGATAAGTCAGAAGAGTGGCTTAAGGTTAAGCACGCCGTGGGGTTTGCTGGGTAAGATTAGCCTGGAGCAGATACATGTTTTGCTGATGCAGGTTTTCCTAATCTTTAGGCCCTTGGTTCAAGAAGACACACACACCCCGTCCCACTGAAGGCAACGGAAACAACCGGCTGATCAAAGCTGGGCAGCTGGATGAAGAAGGAACATTTAAGTTGCAAACATGTTTGTTTAGAGATGAGTTTGCTTTTGAGGATGCAGAGCCAATGAGCAAACCAGCTTGCCTGCCGTCACCAGCGCTGAAGAGTGCGTACATGAAACAACGCTTCCTCGTGACCTGGCGGTGTTCAGCCGGTTTCCCAAATACCAGTGATTCTATTGAGTTCCAGTGACCTGCCTGAATCAGGGCTTGTTATTTGTTGAATCCTATTTTAATCCCTTGGGGTTTTTGTTTTTTTTTACTCCGAAGCCCGCACTGGCGGAGGGACTCAGCCCCGGGGCTCTGCTGCCAGAGTACGGCTCCGCTTCCACAAGGCCAAGTGATCCTTAAAAAATCCCCATCCCAACAGAAATTCTCTACAATTATTACACTACCCAGCTATGTTCAGTCTGTTCTGCCCATTCCATCATTCAATTATTAAGTGCAGCACCTTATGTAGTCCTAAAACTGGATTCGGTGCACCCCAGCAGGGCTAAGGTGGAGATACCCCAGTGCTGGATGGGCATCCCCCCCTCCACCCACACCAATTCTGAACTCTGTTTGCACAGCAGTGTTCAGTGCTGTGGTCCTACAGGTGGACATGCATTGGATCAAGTTGTACCCATGTCTGAACACCAGGAACGGCTCTTTTACTGATTTCATTGTGATTAAGAGGCCAAAAATAAAATGACCTGCACTTATATTCCCATGCAGGCAAAAAAGGATAATTACTTTACAGAGATGGAATTCTTTCATATCTTCCAACCATTAAAAAGAGCAAAATTTGAGATTTACCGTGGCACGGAACAAAAAGGTAGTGCAGTTAGAGATAATGAAATCGTTACTTGCCATTAACAGAAAAAAATTACTGTTGTTAAAAGACCCCTTCATAAATAATTGAGGAACCAATTATGCAGTCTCGGTGACTCATTTATCTGGGAGCAATACAGACCACGTTATGCCATATAATGAACAGCAACATGCACTCCATTATAGCTCGCTACAGCTTGTGTCTTTAGTCAGCCACTCCACAAAGAAGTAACAAGAAGATAAAGCACATATAGTGTATCAGAAAACACATTATCAGAAAAGAGAGACGGGCAGGGGGTATATCTTAATTTAAAGCGGATTTACAGTGGTATGGAGGCCTGGATTTGTCATGCCACTCTGTCCCTATGCTGTGAAGGGCAGAGGAGCTGGGGCCACTGCCATGTTCACTTCGCCTCAGTGGGCTGGGGTGACCCAAGCCCCCTCTGCCCACCGCGTCCCAAGCTGGGGGGGCTGATAGCTGCTCCCTAAGGGCAGGCAGGCAATGGGGGGCTCTGGATCCAGGAGGTACATACAACTCCAGGTGTGGGGCAGCCCTGGGGCCTGACGCCCCACACATTCCCTCACACTCACCCAGTAGCATGTTAATTTATGGATATGTTCTTTTCAAAGAGAAGCAAATGAACAAGGAGAAAAGGGGGTTTCTGTCATTTGGAATGTGCGTAATGAATCCCAGCAGCCCTGTGCTGCATGCGGGGTGAGCCCAGGGATTTCCCACCCCCACAGCACTGAGCAGCAAGCAGGTGTTCCATACACAGAGGTAAAAAAACCCCAGGGTTTGCAGGCAATGCTGCTTCCTGAGGTAACTTGGTACCTGAACTAAGCCTCGCAGGCAGCAGCCAGGCAACCTGTACGGGCACTGTGGCAGAGCACAGAGGGCTGGAGCACCTTCCCTAAGAGGAGAGGCTGAGGGAGCTGAGCTTGTCCAGCCTAGAGTAGAGAAGGCTGCAGGGGGACCTCATTGCAGCCTTCCAGTACCTGAGGGGAGCAGAGAAACAGGAAGGGAATCAGCTTTTTAAAAGGGCAGGCAATGGCAGGACAAGGGGGATGGAGTGAAGCTGAAGGAGGGAAGGGTTACATGAGATATCAGGGGGAAGTTCTTTACAGAGAGAGCGGTGAACAGGCTGGCCAGAGAGGGGGTAGGTGCCCCATCCCTGGGTGTGTTCAAGGCCGGGTTCGATGGGTGCTTGCCCAACCCTGTGTAGATCATGCCTGGAGGTTGGTGGCCCTGCCTGTGACAGGCGGCTGGAGCTCTCTGGGTCCCTCTCCACGCAGACCGC
>VZTU01015590.1:363866-384660 GCA_013400835.1 Zapornia atra
CGGGTGGGGGCAGGCGGGGTCACCCTGCGCCCTTCCCGCCGCCCCTGGGGCCTCAGCGAGGACCAGGCTCCTCGCAGGACCCGGAGCGAAACCGGCGGGGCGCCGAGGTGGTTCCCCGCAGCCCCGGACCCGCGTGGCTGGCACGGCTCTCCGCGGGGAGCCGGCCCTGCCGCCCTGGCCCCTGTCCCCGGCTGCCCAGGCGGACAGGGCTCGGGGAGGGGCGGCTCGGCGGGGCGCTGGGGTGGGGAGCAGCCAGCCAGGAGCCTTGCAGGGGAGGAAGGGCGATGCTGGATGTTCTCTGAAGTTTCTCAAAGTCGAGATTTTCTTCGAGTATAAGTAATCTGCGGAGATTAGGGATTATCTCTTCAACTGTCACCTCCTCGGCCGCTGCAGAAACAGCGAGGACGGGATAGCGTCTTGGTCGTGAAGAAATGTTTGATCCATTTGTAACTGGTTTGTTAGCCATGGTATTTCAAGGGGTTATTAAAATAACCCCTTTTAAAGCCAGTGCGAGTAACACACGCACACACACAACCACTGTCCCGGGAAGAGCTTGGTGTCTGGTTGATGAGCACTGTGAGGAATTGGAATTTAACATCGTTTTATACGATGCTGTTAGGTATCAATCCTCGGTAGAGTATCTATGAAAATGCAATAAACAGGACATTGTTTTCTCCGCTACGGGGAGTTTAGGAGTTTAGATTGAGGGTTTTGTTGTGAATTCAGTTGTTGGAATGATCATCGAGGTGCTGTAATGATTATGGCCTGCATGCAACTCGTTAAAGAGTGATTAAAGGTAACCCTGATACTTAAGATACCTTGCCCTGTACACCCTTGCCAGCGTAGACAGACGTGCCTAGAGAGAGAGGCTGATCTCACCTGCATGTGCTCATTCTCCTCCCATCTGATTTTTCACAGGGGTTACTTTGTTGCAAGCATAATGGCTACTTTATTGATAATCCGGTTTTTTTTCATTGTCGATAGCTCTGGCAAAGAAATGGAGCTTGTCCAGGCAAACCTCGTGCCTGTTCCTAGTAGCAAGCATTCAGTGTCTAGCAGGATGTGGGCCGGAAGAGTGCATGAAATACAATACAGAAGTAATTTATTCAAGGATGACAAATACAGTGCTAGTCAGGGAAACGTGTGCTTTGTTAATACTTTACGAGAAGAGAATGCGTCTTAATTAGGTAGCAGTGGAATGCCTTCTGATGTTGAAAGAGGCTAAGACATTTTGTCAGTCAGACATTTTCTCTTTGCCTGTTAGGAAGGCACAGCATCTTTCTGAACTCCTGGTAGGTGTACTGTTTGTAAACAGCTTGTAAAAACGTGCGCATTAACGTTCTTTGGAAGGTGTCTCTAGGGACTGATCATCTTACATCTTCATCAGGCTTTAATTTACAAAAAGGAAGTGTTTTTCTTAAATCTAAAATTCAGCCTGTATGTTTTTGACATCTTGGATAGAGAGAAAAGGTGTTAGACTTTTATAGCAACCTGTAGGCTGTCTGGAAACCCGGCATCTTTAGCATATCAAAGACAGGGTGTCTGCTAAACTATGCCCAAAATTGAGTAAACCACTTCTAATTCAGCAGGCATCAAAATAATTAATGCAAAGCATAACTTTTTTCAGGCCACTGAGACTTTGTGTGGCAGTTTACATAGTCCGTAATGTAAACACATGTGCAGCCAGAATACTTTGTGGTGTTGCTCTAGTGCACGAGTGACTGGAGATGAACTTTGTTGGGAGGTTGGCATGTGTGCCGTTTGCATGCAAATGTAATTAAATAGAAAGTTTTCTGATTTCTTTCCATTGTGATTCTAAACCTTTGTCAATTTACTCCTCCACCAGCCAGGCCAAGCTCCTCCACCCGATGCCGTGCTGGCAGATGGGCACTGCATACCAGCTTCCTGCTGCAGACATTGTAATGTCACTAACCAGCTTTTGATTTTTATCAAGTGTCGAGGATGAGCTGTGAAGTGCAAAAGCAACTGACAGGTAGCCTGAACAGCAGGTGAAATGACTGAACCAGTGAGTGCTAGGTGAAGGGGACTCCACAAACCACACAGCTTTTCGTCTGCAAGCCGTAAAGTGCTGTGGCTGCAGACTCCTGACTTTCACTAGCGCCCACCATTCTCTTTAATGGTTTTGAGTATTTTCCCTTTACAGTTTACCAGGTAGAAGGCAGTGGTCTTCCTCCTTCCTCTTGTGTCTGTGCTGGTGTGTTGATACAACATCCTCTTCCTTGTTTCTGTTCTTGTAAGTATAGCATTACTGGTGTTGGTGTGGATGCGTATGGTTTGGGAAGTTAGATAGCTTGATGCATGGGAACCTGTTAGTTCCATGTCGTAGTTAAACCCTCATGTCATAGGGTTGAAACTTAAGTGTTAATTAAGCAAGTTTAGGGGACCTATGTTAAGCAGTAGCACTTAGAAAACTGATGGAGAAAAGGTGTTGGGTTGACAGGCTTGTGTGCTCACCAACTTCCTATGAGCTCTCTTCTTAAACATGTAAAAAGAGATGCTGCTTTAATACTGAAATTGGTAAAGCTATCTTGTATCTCCAAAAAGATGTGCAAACTCCACTCCTTCCAGTAGCCTGAAATGCAAATGAAATTCTGCTGTTGCTTGTGTGTAAGGCTGTGAAATTAAGTAAATATACGTGATAACTTTATCTCACCTGCTATTATTGGTAACAAGCTGTGAGGGAGGGAGGGAGCAAAGCAGGGAGAAAGCTAGGTAAATTTGGAGTGTTACCTAGCAGTTCAAGAACATTGTGTTACAAGATGCAAACTTTCAGATCAAGTATTCAGAAGAAATAACTAAGATTGCTTGACCCATTTGCAGAGAGTTCATTTTTAAGTACTTAGTAATCTTTAATTATATGGTCTCAGGGTATGTTTCTGCAAAGTCTTATTTAGGAAATGGAGCGGATGGTGCCAAGGTTGTGAAGAATCACACACCCTGAGACCTGAGATGCTCTTTGTTTTTGAGATGTGAAGCAGTGAGCTTTGGTTGTAATTCTGCGTTCCTAGAACAGGATTTTCTTCCTTAATTTTTTGGTGGGAAAAGGTCTACCAAGGAGATGCCATATTTAATGGTTTAAGTCCGGGACAGCGCTAATTAGCTAGTTCAAGAAGAGAACGTTCAAAACTGCGTGGTGGTGATGGGGCCACTGCTTTTCAAAAGACTGAATCGTGTGTGACAAAAGCTGAAATACTTCAGCTGGGTGTAGGTACATCTTGGTCAGAAAGCTGCTTTTGAAGTCAGTAGAACTTGGATTTCTATCTTTTTTCTACTTTTTGGTGTTTGATGTAGCAAAGTCATCCTGTTTCACTGAAAGCCTTTAACTGATGCTGAAGCATTTTGGTTTTCTTTGTTATTGTTTTGAACTGACAGACCTCATACAAAAGGGGTGCTTTTAATAACAAGAAGAGTTTTAGTTCCTAGTGGCTATGGGTACATACAGGTTTACTCTTGGATGTTAGATTCAGTAGTTTAACTTGTGTAAATTTGCCTATTATAGTCAGGCGTCTTCTGTAGTGTTACAAAAATAAAGTGTAATAAGTCTTACTCTGTTACTTAATTTTTTGGCTGAGATTAAGATAGGGTATTTGCAAAGCCTTCGCTTAAAAATGTTCCTGCTCCAGAATGCTTGATGCAGCAGTTCTCATGCTCTGTAACATAGATTTTACAAGAACAGCTTTTAAGGGTTGTTTTTCGAGTTTTGGGGGGTTTTTTGTCCTCCCAGTCTGCTTTGTAGAAAAGGGAATTATCCTAGAAATCCCGATTTCTGGAGCTGTGTGGATCCCCAGCAGGATCATCAATTCAGATGAGATTGCCTGATCCAAAACGCTGGGGATATCAGGAACGCTTGGATGCTGGTTTTTGGTGGGGGCTGCTGCAGCATGTGCCAGTGGGGGGCCTTGGGCCCTGGGACTGCTGCACGCTGCTGTGGGTGGAGCGTGGCAGTATTTTACTGCAAGACCTCTCCTACCCTTCTCTCCGTAGCTAAACCGGTGCCTCTGCTCCTTGGCTCTCTCGGCTTGGCTTTTTCTATTCCCTGAGCACTAGCAGAGGGCACTTACACCTCCTGGTTTCTCAGTCAACCCTGTGTTTCCGCAGTTGGGAGAAACCACGGAAGAAAAAGGCTTCCTTGGCTCCAGTTTCCTTGCTCCTGCTCACAAATTCTGGAGAAATTTGTTGCTTCTGATAACAGCCATCTCCTGAAAACTTGCAGATCAGTAGAGTCCTGTGTGGTGTTGCAGACTTATTACAGTTTGCTCAATAAACAATCAGATTTAGATGCTGGAAATGAATATGATCTTAGCATTTTGTTCTCAAGGCAGTGTACAGTGGGGTTTGTGTGTGTGTGTATGGCATACATGCATGCAATCTGCTCTTGGGGTCTTCATGGAAAATGTCCATCTGGATAGATAGTTTGGGGAAGTGATCGGGTCTGCTATATTGTTGAAAATCCCCTGCAAAAAATGCTTTTTAACAGATTTTTTTTTCCTGGAGTTTGCAGGAGAATTTCAAAGCAGAACATCTATTTCACTACAGAATATGTCTATTAAAAAAGGGCAGGATGGGCTATCTGAGTCCAAATACCAACATGAAAAGGTGGCCACTTAAGGACAGGGGGGTGAATGGAAGAAATCAGTAATGGCTAGAGGTAAAAAGCAAATCAATAGAGCAAAGCGATTAATACTTTAAGAGGTATCTGTAACTCTGTTATTTACTCTTCATTTTACAGTAGGTCTTGCTTGTGTGAAAGAGTCTGACTTCCCATTTTGTGGTATCTTCTGTAGGTGTAAGAAACCTGTGTGGGGATATTGTGTCCAGCTGCATCATTTGTAACTCTAGTTTGTAGCCAGACCAACAGTCTAACACTAACACTAACTTAGTTTAGCTTTATTATTTTAGTTAGGGCTTTGCTTAGCTGCTTTTTTGACTAAAGGCAGCATTGTTGCTGAGGTTAACAAAGTCATGCACGATGAAACTCCATCCATAATTTTTCAGGAAGAGCAGGAAGACAGGAGAAATGAGTGTCTTGTGTCTGAATTTTACCTTTGCCTTAGATTCTCAAGAAGTTTCTATGAGCTTCAACAAAATGTCTGTAAAGGAAAAACGACACTTAGTAATGCACTTCAGTGTTAACCGTTTTGGCCCTTAGGTTAACAGGGTAAAAGCAGGTTACTTGCCGTGTGGATGGGCAACTGATCGTAGGCAGGTACATCATTGTCTGCTTCCACTGGGTAGTTACGCACAGCCACTGGCATCCTGCGTTCCCAGGATAAAGCCGCATCGATGCAGTGGTAACGTCACCTTATCATTTGTCTGTGTTGTACGACTTCTTCTGTGGTGGTTAAAGAAACAACGTGCCAAACCAACCAAACAGAAAAGCACCCAGCGGAAAACTGGGTATGTTTCTGTCCTGGGTAGAGCTTGATTCATATAGTTAATAAACGGGAGTTCTGGAGCAGGGGTGCTTGTACTTTCGGGAAGTCTGAGGCTTCAGAGGGTTACTAAATCACCTGTTATGGTTTGGGTCACATCTTCGCGGTTTTTTGGGTTACATCTTCATGTTTTTCTGAGTTGTTTGTGAATTGGATCTTGTAACATAACTTGAAATGTGTCTTTGGGAAGGGTATCCAGTTTTACTTTGGAGACTCACAGATTGTGCTTGGAAAGGCTCAGGTGTCCTGCCTCTGGTTCTTACTGCCAGCTTTGTCAAGGCTGAGCTGGTGGCTCCTGCTGTGCCTTTTAGCTAGGTTAATGAATCTTTTGGATCCTCTGCTTGCTCCTTAGGAAGGTACAGTCTGTTACAGACGTCTTCTGGTTCACTTTGACAAACTGAACTAAACTCTCAGACTCTGAGATTCTGAAAATCTGATGTGCTGGATCTAAAATGTTGAGGTTACGTATGATGCGCCAATCTAGTCTAAACACTGTCCTTTGAATTTGCACAGATGTTTCTGACAGCTTAATTTGGAACTGGTAGTCTTTCTTTTTTTGTCCCCTCTTTATCCAGTATCACTGGTATGCTCTGGCTAGTTGGGCAGAACTGCAGTAGCACACTCGTACCTCATCCAGGTCTCATTTGCACGGCAGGGTTGTCCACTAACACTTGATTCGGTGCTAATAATTGTGGAGCCATGGTCTCAGCATGGGTATTTTCCCTTTTTCTGGGACTTTTTGAGGCTCTCTTCTGCAACACTTCTGTTTCTCTTTACGAAGAAGTACCAACCCCTTAAATTTCTCTGCCTGTATCAATTTCAATAGAAATGAAAGTGAGCCGTCTCTCTGTTGGACCTTGGGTAGCAGTCCATTACAGCTTCATGTGTGAAGCTAATGTGGAACAGTTGCTTGTTCCTTGTCTTTGTGTTGATTCTTGGAGAGAAACCTTTGGTTTATGGGGTTGGTCCTTTTTTTCAGAAGCGCAGCTTTAGTAGTAGAATGCAGTTTGCTTCAAATGAAACAAAATGTGAAGGTGTCTGGGTTTTATTGTATATATTTTTA
Source organism: Zapornia atra (assembly GCA_013400835.1). Classification (NCBI taxonomy): domain Eukaryota; kingdom Metazoa; phylum Chordata; class Aves; order Gruiformes; family Rallidae; genus Zapornia; species Zapornia atra. Next base: position 370,383 of record VZTU01015590.1, read on the forward strand.
CAGTCTCGCTGCTTTAAGTCACTTTATCAGATGTGACCTACTGCATAATAATGCACAGTGAATATTTTGAACATGATGCTTAGTACATCTTGCTGTGAAATTTCTAATGAAATTTCCCATTGACGAGTATGTTTGAGGTCAGTAAGCCACCTTGGAAATCCTGCTGTGTATTTTGATTATTTTATAACCATTTTTAAGTAATGTACGGCACACATCACTACATCAAAAGTCATATGGGTGCTGTATAAACCTCCTCCACCTTTGCGGCTGCTACATGTCATCCTTGGCTGCAGATGAATCTGTGCTTATCTGCTACAGGTGGTTCTCTCTGAAACAATGCCGAATGACCCTTTTAATGTTTGTGGCCTTTAGACAGTAAATTAATTTGTTTCCAGTGTTGCCACTGGGTTAATACCAAACTCTGATAACCACCTGTGTTTTGCTTGCCTTTATATATTACACGGGAGTTCTATTTTTTTTTAAAAAAATCCGTTACTTTATTGGTGTTCCCGTGTTTAATAATGGTGGAATGTCTTCAGTCAGGAGGCATACTGGTCTGTTGCTCTGAATTACTTTGGGAATGGAAGTGAAATAAGAACTGAAATTTTTAGAGTACATTGGGGTTTGTTTGGTTTTTTTTTTAACAGTGTAAATTCTTGGTGTTTCTGTGGGCTCGCTGTTCTGCATGGAAAGTAATTTCACTTTTTTAGCAAACTTTCTCATGGACATTGTGTCTTGAATTGTGTGTCAGAATGGGTTTACAGTCAGCTTTTTGTTTTAAGAACGCTGTTTAATGTTGGATTTGAAATGTACAGAGACTAATGGCCGTTCTTTCTTGGTGTATCTCCATTGACTGTAAAATTGGAAGGGGGGAGTTGTTTTATTTATTTCTGCATTGTACACCTAGCAGGTTTGCTTGGACTGAAGAAAAATAATACTAACGCTAGAATTTTTAAGTGGATTTTTTCCACTGGTACAGTACAAGGCATTTGCCCAAATGAGTGTTCCCAATACAGAGAGGTTTTTTTAAATGCCGATTTAGATGGTAGAGTAAAACATTAGGTCTTTTTAGAGGTTCTAGCGTTGTTACTAATCCCAGTGTTGGCAAGCTAGTACAGACAAGACCTTAAAATAACTTTTAAATCCTGGAAGTTCTGTATTTCACTCTAGCTGCAGTTTTGACTGTAATGGAGTCTGAATTTTATTGCTGATTTCAAAGCCCAAATGAAAATTATTTTTACTTTTTTGTTTGATTTTTTTGGGTGGTTTTTTTGTTTTCTTCCCAGAATAGGTGCATACTCTGTGGTTTTCTTGCACTTGTTAATTCCACTTACTTGGCCTCATTGTTTTTTTCCTCCACTTAGTACTGAAGTTGTTTTTTTTCAAAGTCCAAAGTTTTAAGTGTTGTCCACGTGGTTTATCTCCATCTTACAGACTGTTAAGTCCTGAAGCTCCTTGTGGTCAGTGAGGAAATAGTACTGACATGTGGCACTCAGCTGTGTTTGAGCAAGCTTGCACATCTCCCAGAGAGTTTAACAGAGGTGTTTGTCTTCATGCCGTACCTCGTAAGGTGTGCTTGGGTGGGATTTCAGGTGGGGTTGGCAAGAGCAGAAAGTGCTTGGAGCGTGGCTTGGTCAGGCTGGGCAGCTGGGTCTGTGGAGCGCTACAGAAAGATGTAGTGCCTCTTTCTCCCAAAGAGATCTCTCCGTATGATTGGAATGAAGAAACAAGACAGTGCTCTGCCAAAGGAGTGACAATCGTCAGCGGTAGAGATCTGATGTATTGCAGTATAGCCTGGTAAAAGCAGTGAGAAAAACAGTTGCTATGCTGCTCTTTTTTGGGCTGGGGAGGGGGTAGGAAGAAGTTGCTGAATTTAGCAACGGAGCAAGAGGTGAATCCCTCCTGCCTTTCTCATGAAGGGATTAAAAAATAAAAAAAGCTGAAGGAGGAGAATAAGAGGGACAGAATCCAATAGTTGCATTATACACGAGATTTGGGATCTAAACAGAATGACTGCAAAAGAGACAAAGACACATTCTAGAAGAGAGGCAAAAAATAAAATAGGAAGCAAATTCCTATGGATCCATAACTGAAAACATGCCTGTGATGCCTTGCTTCCAGCACAGTGGCCTCGGCATGTCCAGAAGGATCTCAAGTAACACTTCTTCAGTCAAGTCCTTCTGTCTGACTGAAGAGGTGTCTTAGTTTTAATTAGGTGGACTGCTACCATCCTGTTTCAGGGTATGGGATGAGAGAGAATGGAGTAAAAATGAAGACATTTGAGGTGAGCTATTCTGCAGTAAAATGGAAAGTGTCTAAGTAGGAAACTCCAAAGTACAAATTACAGATGCGCGGGTTTCACATCTCTCTCTGAGGGGTACAGGGACTCTTTGATGAAAGCTAAAGCAAATTGTTTACAGAAACACTGAAGCAATTTTTAATCCTGACACTTGAGTTTGTAATTTTTTCAACTTTTCAGTTAAAATACAGTTGTTGTAGGCTAACAGTTATCTATAGGGATAGTCCTTTCAGCTCTGTCCCTTCATGTCTTCCATTGCACCAGTTTTGTCCCTGTAAAAGAGGTTATTCCCTCAGCTCAATGACTGATACTCTAATTGATGGAGAAAATTCTTAGGGTAAGGCCTTTTCTTCCCCTCTCCACTCTGAATTTGACTATGAAATTTTCTCTTCGGTGCATTAATATTACATGCAATCTGTTTTTCAGATTGGGGTAGGCTTAGTGAGGTAGATCAGTATCTCTTCAGCTGTGCTATACATCGAAACAGCCTAGCAGTGTTTCAGCTATCTGTAAAGTTTCCTCAGACGTTTTAATTCTTTAAACTGCCATAAAAATGCAATGTTTCTGCTTTCTACTGTAAAGCTAAGATCTTTCTAGTTCCTTTGTTGTTGATGCCAGTCCTACCACATAAAAAGTTCCCACAATGATCCACTTTGGTCCTGAATATAAGTATGCGTGTTTCTTACCAAACCAGACATCATAAAATTCAACAATGTTATTAGGCTGTAGTATGAAGTTATGTTTCTCTTAGTGCCTTACAGTTTAATTTCTGGTTTTGGTGGAGGATGTTGGAGGGTTTTGTTTAGTGGTATGGTTTGGGTTTTTTTGGGTGGGATTTCCACTTTGTTTCCCTTCACTTTCAAATAAACAGCAAAAGCAGTTACGATGAATTTTGCCAAATAGAGGGATTTAAATTTTTTTTCCTAGAGCTTTAAACAGTATGAGGTTTTCGCATCTGTTAAAAATGAAGGGTAGATACTTTGTCCTGGCTAGTGTTGCCAGGAATTGATTCATTAGGGAAAAACCTTGTCCTCACAGACCCTGGAATCCTGGTTGGGTCAAGAGGAAGGATGCTTCCAGTATTCTTTTCTGAGAATAAATTTAACCTGAAATGTAGGTCTGCAAAAACTTCCCTTTTCTTTGAAAATTGAGACCTGTAACTGGAAGTTCTTGCTCCGTGGGTGGAAAGGTGAGCAGGCGTTTCTTAAAAATTTTTCTGTTAGACCCACTTCTCCATTTCTGTATGGGGTGAATTGATTATGTTCCCTCCACATCCTGCAAACCTCTGTTTCAGTGGCAGAGGGTACAGAGCCAATGAGGTGTTTTTTCATATTCCTGGTCATATTTTCAGACACTAAACTGATAGACTTGTCTCTTGTCGTGAAAGTCTGAAAAGCGATAGCTCCTCAGAATACATACTGTAAGATGCTCACATGGTGGAGAAGGAAAAAACAAAATATTACTTCACTCAGTTAAGTAGAAACCCTTGTTTGCTGTGATGGAGTTAGCGCAGTGGGATGGACGGTTGCGGTGGTGTGCTTCACACCCACACACACACAAACCTGAAGCCATAACCACCAATGAGGCTCATAATAGCTGGATCTGGCTTATGCTTGACTTTGGGGGACAGGTGGCAGCATTGTAGCCAAGGGCCGTTTGGAGCAGCCCATGTCCCAGATACTTTTCTGGCATGCAAATAGGACTGTAAGTCATTTGTCCTACTTTACAAATAGTGGACAGCCCATAGGCCTTTGAGCTCCCCTGCACAGCAGTGGGCTGAACTCCTGGATCTCCCCTTGAGTAAGGATGCCTCGGAAGGTTATTCCTTGAGGTTGAGAGATTCCTTGCCACAACAGATTCTTGGTAAGTGACTAATAGCATGCTAACCTTTGAAGTCTTAACTAAGTGTTATAAAGGGTTGATTGCACATATGTAATCCTTTAGACAAGCTGTTGATCAAGTCTGGGACTAAGATTGGATCCATCTGCATCTACGCTCCTATCTGAGTGGAGTTTAGAAAGCAAGGGGGTCCTTTCTGAACCTTATGACTCAACGGGAGGGTCTCCCTGACAGGTTTGTCTGATGCTGTCCTCTCTACAGTAAATAATCCAGTGTACCTTGCCATCACACTCTGATTAAACCATGGTTGCATGCACTACCAAACTTTGTTAAATAGCTGGCTTGTATCAGCAAACATACTGTTGCCTCTCTCTTGCAAGTGAAGCGCATGACTCCCTCCATGACAACAGCGTGGTGTTTACTTCATGAATGTGTTGGCTGGGGACATGGTATGATTCTAATCAATACTAAGCTTTGTCTCCAGCACTTGAGAAAGTGTTTCTTTAGAAAGCCAACATGTAACAAGAAATTTGGGGAGCTATTGAAAGGAGCACTCTGTTAAGGTTAGTTATGTTGTGTGACTAAGGACACCTTGCTATTGTGGGGAAAAGCACTGTAATCTGTGATGATTATTTAAGGTGTATTTAAACTAGCAATTTCAGACTAACAAAACCAGACACAAAACCCAAAACAGATCTATAAGAAAGTGAATTGCAAGAATTGCATGACATTAGCATCTCACGCTATAGTCTGGAAGCCCCAGAACTGGATTTTAATAAGGAAGTTGTCCTCCCTAGTTTTAATAAATTTCAAGGAAGGCAAGTTGATCAATGCAGATATACCACAGGTCATGCACAGCTGAGAGGACGATCGACAAGTGCTGAAGGCCACTTGGATCTAGAAATGAAGGATGATGACTGAGTACACAGGGTATTTGAGCTCAGGACCCAGTCTAGAAGTGAGGAAACATGCGGTCTTCTGCCAGGGAATGATGCTGATACCTGTGGGGTGCTGGTGGCACTGTGTGGGGGATGACATGCAGCAGCTGTCTGACCTTCTGCATGGAGGGTGTAACAGAGTTACACTTTGACCCTTACTATATATTCTCATGAAGAAAAACAAGTGTTTCATATTTGCATGCTTCCAATGATTTACTTGAACTACATAAAGTGTAGGATTTTCTTGAAAGTTATTTGGCGGTGGGGGGTGGTGTGACTATTAAATCTGCTCCCTGCTTTTGTTTGTGCTCTTTTGTCTTTGAATAGAGAAACAACTGAGACAGCAAAGCTACTTTTAACAGTAGTTTGCTGTGGTTGTATTTTTAGCAGAAGTTTAATTTTAAAACACAGCTGAGCGCTTGTTAGCACCAACATGCATACACTGCTGCAAACAGAAGCTGTGTAGTGAAACAGGCACCTGTTCTTCATCTGAATCTTTTGCTTTGCCTGCTTTGAAATTTTGGCACTGTGCAATATTGAATTTGCTAATTGGTCTGTCCAGCAAAGTGTATTTTATAGTTAACGAAACAGGCAAAAATGTGTTTAAAATACCTTAGTTTGAGAAGCGTTTATGGATTAGACATTGGATATTACAGAATAATTTGGACTGGTTTGCCTCAGTACTATATTCTTCTATAGGTTCTAGTATTGAGTAGTTGCACTACTGAGCTTTAAGCTGTTGATTATTGGTTTCCAAGGACCACGACACAACCCGATGATGTTAAACTTGGTGTTTTAGATACAATTTGAACAAAACCACAGTGTTTTTAAGGAGTGGTAATTCTAATGATCATACAGAATTTGAAAAAGAAATGAAAATAGTATATGCCGCAACAGTAGCTATAAGAGCCTTGATCTCCTTTTTCTGTCTTTGTCCAGGAATGTATACGTTTGGAAATTCAGGCAAGCTAAACACAAAACCACAAACCTAGTTATGCATGCTTACTAAGTTTTTCAGCAGCCTTTATGTTGATGCTGAACAAAAGCAAAACCTGCTTCACGTGCTTGTGTATTCTGTTTGGTTTACACTTACTGATTAACTAGCAAACTTTACAGTATGAAAAATCCACCACTAAACCAGCAGCGCTACTGGCAGTCAGAGCCTTTCGGGTAGTCACCAGTGAAGTGTCAGTACACAGAAGTGTTTCAAACTTTGGTTCAGTGTTTGATGTGACAGTGTGTTTTTTATTTTCTGTTTTGTCAAAGTAAAGCTTCAGTCGGTGGGTTGCACACTCAAAAACGAGGAAGACCCTAGCAAAAAGTACGGGTACCTTCTGCTGGAGTGGGATTGCCTGACCTTTGTCCTGGGAACAGCCACTGGCCCCTGCTGGGCTCAGAGAGGGGCTGTGTGGTGCGGCCCCATTCTTGCTGCCTTCCCGGCCATGTTTCACATGCGGTTATCGTGGTCCTTCTGAGGAACGTTTAACTTGAGTGTGTTTTAAAGAAATCTTTTGCTTGTATGCAGTTCACTTGAGGACTTAGGGGAGCCAGGCTTGTTGCTTGTATGTGCTGTACTCACCTTGAACATGCATTGGAAACCCACTGCTACTAAAAAACACAAGACATGCAGGAAATGTATACTTCGTGTGTGTGTACAGTGATGGAGGAACCACTTCATGAAACAGTGATTTGGAAAGGTCTGTGCACTAGGTTTAATTTTCCTGCTAGGTCATTCCTGCCTTGGCCTGTAACTTCTGTTGGCTCAGGTTACAGTTCTTGTGTGCTGGTAGCAGAGGCTCCAGCCCTGATAAGTGTCTGGGAGCTTGTTCTACATGATGATGTTTAAGTGACTGAAAAATAAGCGCTATGAGGCATGTGTCTAACGAATAGTCAGGCTGTTAAGGTTGTAACATCGAGCGTTTGAAAATGTTTAAATATATGTTTGCCAGTGCAACCTTGCTACCTTTCTGGTGCTTTATTACAGTATACTCTTTAATTGCATTGACTTGCTTAACTGTGTGGTTATGGTTAAACTGCTCAGTAAAGGTTACTTGAGGGTTGATTTTTTTTTGGGGGGGGGGGACGATGGACCTTGTCTTGACATTTTCTTCGTCACAGTGGCTTTTTTAATCTGCTGCATTTTTATTAACTATCCAAAGCCAGTATTTGGATATAATAGAAACCCTTGCAGAGAGTATGCTCTAGTTTTTCACCTGTTTTGAAGAAAGGCATTTAAATGATCTTTAATTATTTTAAGTTCAGGAATTCTCTGTATTATGAATTCCATATAGCTTGTTATACCTTGTTTGTAATGAATCAATTTTATAAATATTTATGTTTGTGAAATGAGCTTGTTCTCATAACTAACTTCATCTTCACCACTCATGTCGTGCAAGGCTCTTGCAGGTCAACATCAAAATGTGGGGAGGGCAGCTATATTAAGTGTTTACAAATCTGAAGTGGAATGGAATTGCGTACCGTCAAACTATTTACTTCATTGCTGATGCTAAGAGATTATTTAGTGTGTACTACTGATTTTTTTTACTTTGAAAGCTGGTCAATTTTGAGCACTCTTTTTAAAGTGCTCTTCCTTGTGTGGCTTTCCAAGCCACAAGATGCATGCACCCCTGTCTTGAAGGTAACTAAATTTTTGAGAGAAAGTCTTGTAAGGCTGCATGAATGATGTCAAGCTGAAAATACTTGAGAATGGTTAAAACCAGCTTGGGAGAAAACCGTACATCTCGTGTCATTTGACTCCCTGTGTTTCTGTAGCTGGTCTGTGGCCACGGCGGGTTCGTAGGGCAGTATGCTTGGATCACTTTGTAGCATCGAGTGAATTGCTGGGACTGGAGTTAGCAGTAGGATTATTGACACAAGCATTTTGACATGTCCAGCCGAAGCCTAATTGACCTTTTAAAAGGGAGGATGTTGTGGGAATGAAGAGGAGAAAGAATTTCCAACTATAAATGGAGGTTGAAAGGAACAGTATTTTAACTTTTGAAATAATTACTTATCATACAGATATTCCTTTATTATTCTAAGAAAAAACAGTTATGAGTTCCACTGCAAGAGTTGGAAAAGATGTACTGAATAGGTGAAATGCGTAGGAATTCTGCTTTCAGACAGTTCTGCATGTGGCTTTAATGTGAGATGATAGGTAATATACAGAGTAGTTGAAGTTACCAGGCTGAGATTCAATACTGATTATTTTATTTTTTTTCTCCTTAGTGTGTTTTGGAAATAACTTCAGTTTTGCGGTTTGGTTTTTTTGTTAGTTTTAAACAAATAAACAAACCCCCTTTCTCATCTGCCAGGTTTGTGGTGGCTTGGTTTGGTTTATTTTTTTTAAAAAAAAGCTGAACAGCTTGGGGTTCTGCAAGAAACAAACCAAGGTATCACTGCTTATTATTTTCAAAAGTGTGGGCCTTCCAGGAGCTACTGCCAAAGATGAAATTGCACGGTCCTGTTACTTGTGTAGCTCTGATACTCCTGAAAATGCATCTTAAATAAGGGAAAAGGGGGGGGGCGAGGGGGGAGGGGAAAAAAAAAACCCAACCCCTAAAAAAAGTACTTCTCTGTCAGAACTGGGGAAGTGACCCTAGAGGTTGTTTTAGATTAGACAGGAAATCACACTACAAATCGAACCCACGACTTGAATTCCAGCTCACCACTTTAACCACGAGACCATTCACTCTTTTCTCTGCAAATGGACCATTCACCTAAAAAAAAAAACCCTTTTTGGGGGGGAAAACTGCACCCACGTCATACTGAGATGTAAGTGGAACTTCCTTGTCCTCCAGCCCTTCCAGATGGAAGTGTGCTGCTGGACAGTCGCTGTAGCTGGCAGTAGTGTGAGCCTTTAGTCTCTGAGTTACTGTTGGCTTCTGCTCTTCAGAACTTGTATTTTCCTTGCGAGTTGTTTGTGGTGGTTCATTTGTCTCCTTGTCGGAAACATGCCTTGCATGCAGTGTGGCCCTTTCAGGTGCAGCTGGAAGGTTTATAGGAAAAAAATAGTTCCAGCCTGGGAAAGCCGCAGTGTAAAAGTTCCTGCTGCAAGGGAACAGTGTTAGCTCAGTGGAGTATTTATTGCGTGTATAGATGTAGCAGTTTTGTGTAGCTGGGTTTTAATGGAGAATAGGGATACTGCTGAGATGGCTTCTGCAAGCAGCAGCCAGAAGGTCTCTGCAGGCCCCAGACAGTAAACATCGGCCCATTCAAGGCCAGAGTCGCTGCTATCCTGGGCCGAGCCAACTGGCGATGGTCACAGCGCCTTGGCAAATCACATCTAGAAGAAAAAAAAATGCAGGCAGATGCATTTTGCTACCAGAGAAGGGAGTGAGAAGATGTAAGGAGCTGTGCAGACACCAAGGCAAGGAAAGACCGTGGCGGGAGGAAGAATGAGGCACTCTGGGTGCCGGAAGGAGAGATTCCCCTGCAGCTCATGGAGTGTCCTCCCGCAGCCCATGGATAAGGACAGGGAGCAGAGACCATCTTCAGTCTGTGAAGAGATTGATCCATGCCACAGCAGGTTTGTGGGGGGACTTGTGACTCTGTGGGGAGACCAGGCTGGAGCTGTCTGGGCCTGAAGGTTAGCACCCCATGGAAGCGAGCCGTGCTGGAGCAAGGGATGAGGAGATGACTCTCCAATAGAAAGGACTCACGCTGGAGAAGTTCGTGGGGGACTGTCTTCTGTGGATGGGACCCCACAGTGCCACAGGAGAAGTGTCTCTGTGTGTGTGTGTGTGTGTGTGTCTGTGTGTGTGTGATGCCCCTCCCAGCTAAGAAGGAAAACAACTTGGGAGGAACAGACTGGAACCCCCATTCCCTGCCCCTCCCCGCACCATGTTGTGGGGGGAAGAAGGGAGTAAAATCATGAATGAAGTTTAAGTCTGCTAAGAAGGGAAGAGTGGGGGGAAGGTGCTTTAAGACTTGGCTGCACTTCTCATTACCTGAATCTGGTTCACTGGGTATGTAGCTGTAGTGTAATAAATTAATTTTCTTTATTCCGTGTTGAGTCTGTTTTGCCCATGACACTAATTGCAGAGTGATCCCTCTGTCTTTATCTTGAATACTAAGCCTCACGATACGTATTTTCTCCCCTTTTTGGCTGAAAAGGGGAGTGAGAGAGCGGCTTTGGTGGGTATTTGGCCACTAGCCAGGGCCAAAACACCACAGTAGACCAATAGTTCTCCATACCATTTTAAACTGGTGCCAGAAAGTATGGCTAGAGCAGTAATTTGAGGTAGTACTGCTGCAGGGCGAGTGCGTACTTTGGGAGAATTGGGAAACAGATTTTCCTTAATGCCAAGAACTGCATACTCTAAAACCATATTCATTGTGCCTTTCTGCACTTTGTGCCCTGTTTACCTCATATTTTCTAGTAGGACTTTGGCAAAGGCTGCTTTCTGAAGTGCCGGTTTTAGTTCAGTGTAACATGTGCAGCAACTGAGATCATCTCTTCTCAAAGCTGCCCCAGCCTTTCAGTCTATATTCAGTAGCAAAGATTGAGTTTCTTCTGTACAGCAACCAGATTAAACTGCTCTTCAGCTCCATCTGCAGGCTTGTCTTGTCCATAGGGTCCTGTCAATGGAAACTGTACGGTAGAAAGATGGATTGAGTGGTAAAGGGGCCATGGTGACTCTTCCCTTAGAGATGAAGGACCTTCAGGATTGGATCAAAAACTGCGTGGTAGGCTGTTTCCAGCAAGATCCCTTGCAATCTCGTGTCACCTTTATTCTGGATGCCACTGGAGACAGGTGATGCTCTGTCAGCGTGCAAGCCAGGCATCCTTGGTTGGCATCTGGCTTTGAGGTGAGTGTAGGTGACTGGAGCAGTATGTGAAACACTTGGTGCTGAAATTGTTTCTGAGCTGAGAGCTGAAACTAAAATGCAAGAATTTTTCATGTCAGATCACTGATAATGTTGTACTGGTATTTGTTAAGGAGTAGGTGTTAATTGCAATTGTTGAACCTGCTTGCTTATTGTGCAGTTTTGAAAGGTTTGTGAAGCTTTTAGAAGAACTACTAAACTAGAACTACTAGGTGCTGGAGAGGGAAGGGAGTGTACAGAGCTGTGTTTTGTTTTGATTTTAATTTTTTCTTTTATTTGACCATGTTCAGGCAGATCTCTCCTCAGAAATAATAGGTTTTGCTGCTTCATAAAATAGTGCCACTGGAGCAGTGTGGTTAACGGGTGGTCCAGTGGCACAGAAAGAGCATCCCACTGTGAGCAGAAGGCTGCTGAAAGTACCAGAAGCCAAGAGTGCAGGGGGAAATCTAGCAGTGTGAACTTGGTCTGCTAAAGGTACGTTTACAGGAAGAAGACCTGAGAGCAGGGAAAATACTTTAACACTATGAACTTGTCACAGTTCATGCTAGTATATGCAGCATGTGGAAAAAGAACTTCTAATGTGATTCACTTCCTAGTATGATTCTCAGTTACTCTATGAAGTTTAGGAGAAGTATGTTTCTTAATTCTTTTAAAACTAGCCTATTGGAGTGTAAGCTCACAAGGGCAGGGTTTTATGATACTTTGTGCATCAGCTCTACTAGTGATGAGCATTTCACATGCTACTGCAGTGGATTTTTCTTCCTAGAAAATGTAAGAGGTTTGTGTGTTTTATGTGCACAAGGTGCTTCTCCTTCCCCGCTCCCCCTTCATTCTTGATTTTTTGCAAAGTAACATGCTAGATTTTGCCATTTATGGTCTTGACCACAATAATCATAGATTTTCCTTAGTGGATCTGTCCATTAAATGCTCTGAGTTAGCTGTACATGGAGTTTTGAGACATAGGAGACAGGTGGGTAGGTAGTAAATCTGTGCTGGAAGTAGATGCTTGTTTCAGATTTCTAGAGACGGACTGATCAGGTGTTACCATTTTCTATCACTCAACAGTGTAGCAGTTTATTTTGTAATACGGTACACAGAACAGAGTGAATTGCTGTTGCTGTTTTTGCATGTTGAATGTGATATGGGTAACAGAGAAAACCAAGAACTCTGTATCCTCATAGAAGATCTGCTGTCTCTGATTTCTATGCACTGCTTTGTTTTCTTGCTGATCATATCAGAGCCCCTTATTGAATGCAGATAATTAATAATAAGGCTGATCATCCATATAGAAACATGATGTATGTGTGTCCAGAAAAATACTGTAGTGACAGAGTCTGTGTAGGAAATAGTATTAAAACCGGATGGTTTTTAATGACTGTTTCACAACATCAGCTTGATTATAGGCTGAGTAACACATTTCAAGATTTGAGGCGGTATTAAGGTAAACATGAATTATTTTATTACTTAAGATAAATGTAATGAGATGAAGGAAAATGCTCCAAGGAATGCTCCAAGTAATGAGATGAAGGAAAAGTTTCAAAATGATGATACGTGGATTTAGAAGAAATGTGGTAATGCATCATGTGCTTTTGTACACAGTTTTAATAAATACGTGTTTCGACTAAAATCACAGAATCAGAGACTGGTCTGGGTTGGAAGGGACCCCAAGGGTCACAGAGCTCCAACCAGCCTATCACAGGCAGGGCCACCAACCTCCAGGCATGATCTACACAAGGTTGTTCAGGGCCCCATCCAACCTGGCCTTGAACACCCCCAGGGACGGGGCACCCGCCACCTCTCTGGGCAGCCTGTTCCAGCCCCTCACCACTCTCTCTGTAAAAAACTTCCCGCTAATATCCAATTTAAAGCTACCTTCCTTTAGCTTTAATCCATTCCCCCTTGTCCTGCCATTGCCTACCCTTTAAAAAAGTTGAATCCCCTCCTCTTTCTCTGCTCCCTCGAGGGACTGGGAGGCTGCAATGAGGTCCCCCCGCAGCCTTCTCTTCTCCAGGCTGAACAAGCCCAGCTCCTTCAGCGTCTCTTTGTAGGAGAGGTGCTCCAGCCCCTCTAATAATCTTTGTGGCCCTAAATGTTTGTGTTGAAATTGCCGACCCTTGGTGAATTGAAGTAGACGCTCATTGTATTAAATACGTTGTGTGGATATCTGGAACTTGCAGTTCATGTTTAGATTTATAGGGTTCCTGTTGTTTGTTCAGTTGAGAAATACATTATTTGTGTAATGGAGGCAGATGTAATCGTACTTGGGTTTTCCCATTGAGCCAGCTGAATGCGAGTCTGTGTCCTGCACAGTGTAGGCAGAGGGGTTCTGGCAGAGCAGTTTAAACAGGCCTAAATTGTGGCTGCTCATTCTTAGTTTCCACATGTCAGCGCTCCGCTTGTGTGGTAAGCCGGTTGAGGAATCAGAACCAGGAAAGAAAAATGGGAGGAGGGAGGGAAAGGATTAGTTTTTGGGTGTCTCCTCCTGTCTGTGCTGGCCTGCTGCCTGGATAGACCGTGAGCACTCATGCAAGCACTAGGGTGCCTGGCTTGGAGTGGGCCGGGATCTTGGCACCCATGTTTGAGTTGGCCTAAGCACCCATCGTGAAGGTAACACTAGGATGTGGCTGTCAAGGGTTGTGCAGCCTTAGTATTGTAATAATGTGATTTTAGAGGTTTTGGTTGCTGCAAAGCATGAACAAAACAAATCCATGCAAATTAAAGTGAAACAGAACTCAAAGTAGAAACACACTGATTCTTTTCTTTTTCAGAACCAAGTGCTTTCTAATTTAATTTTAGGTAAGTTTGGTCTGTGATACTGTCTTTACTGTCTGAATTGTTGGAAAGCAGACACCAGTAGAAATTCTGTGTAGTGAAGGCAATGGTGGAGCTGATCTTGGAACAGCTTGCATGAATTTTAACGATTTGAGGACAACGAACCCTCACAATTTGATTTGTTTACTCTGTTCTGAAATGTCTCTGAGGATTTCAGATTGTTACTAGCCTTAAGTAAAGCCATGTTTAGAAAATGATAGACGATGTTATTGAGATCAGTTAGATTCCTTGAGCTTTCATCCTCTGAGGTGTAGGCTGACAATTTAGCCTTTCTTCAGAGCTCTTGGACAGCTCTACATTGTCTTGATGTGAAAAGTCGTAAAACTAATGTTGAACACCCTGGAGTAGCAGTTCTCTGCCACTGGATCCACAGACATTAGAGAGGAGGTGCTGTGCAGGACCTAAGCTTTCTGTTGTTCTGGGCTCTGTTTGGACTGTGAATTAAGGGTGGGCTCTACAAATTTGTAGCTGTGATCTTTCGTTTGCCCACGTGAAAGACCCTTTGTGGCCTTTCAGAGCAGGCTTCATAGAATCATAGAAT